>MU391978.1:0-266703 GCA_022578705.1 Xylariaceae sp. FL1019 | reverse complement strand
AATAATAATAATAATAATAATAATAATAATAATAATAATAATAATAATAATAATAATAATAATAATAATAAAGTAATAATAATAATAGTAATAAATATAATAATATAAATAAATATAATAATATAATTTAAATTAAAAAATAAAAACACGTAAATTATAATTAATTAATAAAGAAAAACCCTTTTTAAAATTAACTAAAAATAATCCTATACATATAGGCTAATATAGCCTTATACTAAAGTAAATCTCCTTATATATATCTATAAACCTATAAAACAAAAAATAAACGTAACAAACTACACTATTAACGCCGATTTTAACTAATTACTAATATAAACCTTACTAAAACTAATTAAATATATCCTCCTTTAATAGAATAACTCCTATTACACCCTAAAACTAACGTAAAATAATAAAAAACGACCTATATTAAGCAAAACAAAGCTAAACTAGTCTAAAATGCCCCAAAAACGTCTATACCGGCCTTAATCCGCGGCTCTTCCTATTAACGTCTTTATTTCTTAAACGAGCTATCTATATAGCTAAGCATTTTATAAATAAGCTCGTTAGTAATACGATTACAAATTGCTTTAAAATTATTAGCCCTAACCTCTTTTAATATCTTATCGGTAATTTCCGGCAATTCTGCATTAATCTCGCTATATTCGTCTATAACTAATTAGTTCCGAAGTATACAAAGCTAAATAAACCAATTAAGGTCTAAACAAAACTAAATATATACTTATAGCTAATAAAAAAAATAATACCGCGGCGAATTTTATAAAATTCGCATAAAGCTATAGCGCTATTATAATAACAACATATATATATATTCGAAAAAACATCTAAGCCACTAAAAATATACTTAGCAAAAAGGCCATAACTTTATAAGTTTTTACATAAGCTATATATACGGTTATTCGTTTTTTTAATAAAAAAATACACAGCGATACCGGTTTAACGAATACTACGGTTAATACGTACTATAATTTTAACTTTTTTGCTAGTAATATAGTCGCAATATTCCTTTAAATCCAATAAACAAATAATAAACTATATAATAATTAAAACAGAAAAAAATAAAACAAAATAAAACAAAATAAATATAAACAAATATAAACAAATCTAAAATAGTCTAAAATAGTTTAAAATAGTCTATATTTACGCGATTAACTTCGAAAAACTCCCTCGCTATACCGGACTTAATAGTTCGCAGTTCGTTTATAACACGGAAAATTGCTTTTTCGAGCGACTTAAAAGCAAATAGCTCATCCTCGGCGAAAAAGCAAACAAAAGCAACAGATTTATTATCCCAAATCTATTAATTAAAAGGCTTAATACCGTCGGTATTCGGAAAAAGCTCGGAAAGCAATTCGGGCTTATCCTTATTATTTAGGTTTTATAATTAACGTTTACGCTTACGTATTTTAACAGCCTTTTTAGTAGCCTTTTAAAATTTTTTTAAACTAACCGCGGTTTTAGTACGTATTATATAAAAAATAACAAAAAAAAAAAAAGCAAGGGCCATATCGACAGCAATAAAAGGTTTTTAAACGAAACAAAGCTATATAAATCCGTAAAGGTCTAAAATAACTTAATTTAGCCCGTAATAGTTTATACAGGTCTATAAAAAGCTATTTAAGTTTATTCGGGTTTATAAAAAAGCTTTTCAGTTTTATAAAAACTAAAGCCGAACTATATAAAAATCGCATTAATAATTTCCACAATAATTAAAATTAAAAAGCCCGCTAGAATTTCGAAAATAATACGCCGGCAAAATATCGGCATAAAAATAATACCATTTAATTTAAAATTAAACGCTAATTACAAAAATCAAGGTTTCGTAGCCCTATTATTAATACACGGGTATAAATCGGGTAATAACTTACAATTATTATATAAAAAAATAGTGCGGAAAAATAAAAATCAAACCTTAATAATAGGCTAAAAATTTTGCTTATATAAAGTAGGTACGTATTTACCTAGCCTATACCTACTTATTATAGCCCGTACCTACCTATATTGCTTAATTCCATTTTAAAAAGGTACGGTAGTGTATATATAGTAAAATTTTTGTTTTTAAACAGTTAACCCTATAGCTAACCGTACTCCATGATACCTTCGGTGCCGAAATCCGTCGTTTACTTCAATGCATCACTCGTTTAACGGCCGAGGACTATCTTTACTTGTTAGGCCTTAAAGCGGCTTCTAACGTGTTTCCGGTGTGGCTACGACCTATACGTTAGGGACATTGATTCGCAAAACGATATTAAATGGCAACCGTTTTTTATATACTTTATTTTTAGCAGTGGATGCACTAATTTAATATATACCACTGTTTAATTAAATGACTGGCCTTAATGCATGCTGTTAAGCTTGATTTTTAGCCTTTAGTGTTTTAATAGATATAGTTATCCTTTAACGGCTTTAAAATAGCGCTAAAGACTTGGCCTGCTTTTTAGTAGCATAAGAAGTCTGGTTATAACGTTGCTATAAGCTAACTAAGGTTTAGTCTTGCGTTTACACTGCTGTATTTATTTAAATAAGTCTATATCTATTTTAGTGCGATCCCTACTAGAATTGTTACGGGCTAAATAGACGGTCACTGCTATAGCCATATAAGGCATTCTAAACGGCCCTTTCCTCAACTATTACAAACCCTACCTTTTGTTGCCCACTTGGCGCATGCGTACAATACCACGTCACTTACGTCAAGGTCGGCTGTTCGACTCCTTGCTGTGCCATCTCTTATAGGGCTTTTGCCCTCATCAAGAATCTATGTCTAGAATTTTTTAAAAACGGTTGCTATTTAATGTCGTTTTGCGAATCAATGTCTTTAACGTATAGGTCGTAGCTATACCGGAAACACGTTAGAAGCCGCTTTAAGGCCTAACAAGTATGGACTACTAAACACGTCACCATTGAGTTTTATACCTCAACTTATAGGCCGTTAATTAGCAAAAACAGGGATATAATCGCCTTAACGGCTGTATATATCTCGAAAGCCCTAGATTGTATAGAGCACGATATATACTATCCGAGTACTATTCGAAGGGTATATTGCGATATATAACGTGCAGCTATATAGGCTTTTATTTAATGCATAATTTGCAAAATCTATATTATCGAAGAGGTTAGATCACGTACGGCCATGCCTTAAACCGAAGTATATCATTTTTTTATTAAAACTAGGCTAAACGAAGGTATAGCCGCTAGGGCGATATATCCTTGTTTTTACTAATTAACGGCCTATAAGTTAAGGTACGAAATTCATGGTGGCGTGTCTAGTAGCCCATGAAAATACCTAGCGACGACATCGAACAAATTTCAAAGCCTAGATCCTTACTCTTTCATTGCAGTATTGGGCGGCTTGAACAAACCGGAATCCTACTATCAGGATCAAGTCACTTGTATGGCTGGTGCGCCCAAGAATGGCGTATACACCGAAATCCTCCTAGAGGTGCATATCATCTGTGTATCGCACTAAAACTGAGGATTCATGTCCTACTGCAAACAGGTCTTCGTTCACCACGCGGATATATATCGTTTTGATCCGTTAAATCCTGTAGTTGGCCATACCCGACATCCGGCAATTTGATGCACAGCAAACTTACTTGTTGGTGTCGAGTGGTATCTCCTGTCACACCATGTGGCAGGTGGGCAACTAGGATGTGAGGGAGCGGGATGATCGGTCTTCTGTCTTACGCCGCTTTCCGAGCAAGCGCAACGTCGAATCGGGAAACAGGATTTGGTACCTACCTACGTAGAGCGCGCTTCTCAACTGAGTGTTAACCATTCCCAAGTGCTTATGCTGCACGCGATGTCTGACGCCAACTGCCGTCAACGGCCTCGATCCCCGGGTTTTTGTTGCCTTCGTCCGATTAACCGCCAACAACATGAACGCGAATATTCATGCTGCTCGGAAGCATCGGATGGACCAGCAAGCTCGCCATGACTCATGTCACCACTTGAGGCATATCGTGCGTGCCTCTTAATTTCACTCTTCACCTGGGGACACGCGTATTTGCATGGACGTTGCTCGCCGCTCGGGGGATTGGATTGATTTAGATGAGCTTCGGGAATTGGGGGTCACCTCCGTTCAAACGACCGGACTTAACAGACCCAACACGGTCTCTGACCGGTCTATTCTTCCGCGGAAGACCCTTCGTTCCCCAGGCTTTATCATGGAGCTCTGCAGCAGACTCCGCCGCACTTTTGGAAGCCCTGGTGCCTGTCGAGCTGGTGTTTGCTGGTCAACGCCAATGCTCTTCTTCGAATGTGGAGTTCTGGTCATTTCAACAAGGTTGAAGTAGATTGAGCTTAACCCCTGGAAGAAGCAAGGATATCGTTCAAGGGCTATCGTTGTCTAACCTTCCCGCAGATGATCATTGTGCTAGCTCTATTGGGGCACTCCGCTGCTTTCCAAGCTGCAAAACTCGGACAGTCTATTTGCTTGCTAGGACAATATCGTGAACAGATTGTAAATCCTTTGTCTATAGTCCAACTTTCGACGGGCTGTATTTGGTGGAGCATGGCTACACTACCGCGGAACATGACCGTACATTCGTTGGTTGCATGCGGGTCAAACATCAAAGAGCTTTGCATCATCAGACATAGGCTGTGTTCGCTGGCCTCCAGTCATGACTGAAATGATCTACGCAATGTCACGGTACGTACTATTTGCCACTGTTTCCACCACGAACCCACCACAAACCCACTGGCTATACCCCTTTGCGTAGCCGTACGTCACGAAATCTATTGAATGCCCACTGATCGACCGTTGCATAAATCGTACGTCGAGTGACAACGCGACATAAAAAAACCCTATGTACCCCTTCGAAATCCAGTCGCGACTGGCCTCAGCCCTGAAAATCATGCCTCAAAATGGAGTTTAACCCCTGAAAATTGAAAAGTCCGTGACTGGCGTTCTGAACACCAGTCACGGACTTTTCATGTGGATCACCTATGCAAAAACAAAGGGGCTACCCCAGATCTTCCCGATGTATCTTTTCCCACTTTCCCAGTCATGACTGGAGGCCAGCGAACACAGCCATACTACGCCTGACGCAGTTACACAAACGCCCCAAATATAGTCCAATCCGCCAGCTGGTCTTAAGGCGATGTCTTGAACGAGGTACAAGTCGACGACAACTACTGTACATCTGCTCGCTCGCTTGCCTGAACAGAGCATAAAGGAACTACTCGGTTAATGAAACCAGCTGTCAGGATTTAAGCGGTGCTGTCGTAAAATCGACCAACAAGAAGGCCAGGGTGCAGCATGAAATCACTCCGAGATATGTCGGAGTTCATGGGATGGGATGATTGTGGGGATTGTGGTGGATCTGCGCGGAACTCATCGAACCCCTTGTCAGTTATTGTACCTCAAGTTTCTACGTAGTATAGATGTACAGGCACTTCATGAATACCTCCTGTTAGTTGTGTCTGATCAACTCGAATCTGAGGCAGTGGTATTTCCACAAGTAGACACACCTTTGTAGTCAGGAAATAGCCATGAACCGTTGTCGCCAACAAACCGTGGTGCCGTCTGCTCCCGGGTAACCCGCTCAGCGTATTTTCCACAGAAATATTTTTTCGACGAATCTGACTAAGCAGTGTAACAAGAGAGCAAAAAAGAAAATCGTACACAGCTTCTTCGAATCTGCTTCCCCACGGTTCCTCGGATATCATCATTCTTTCATCTCCCGTGACTTATCTGGATTATTAGTCCTTCGACGTGCCTTAGCATACCCCTATTCTCCCACGAACTATACATACATACTGCTGCATTGGATAAGGATCCAAAGGTATTCACCCCTGACCTAGTTCCTGCCGACTGGAAGCTGCCGGCCAGAGTCCCTGATGAGGTTTAGGTCCTTTAACCCAGTAACGGAAACCCTTCTGGGGGACAATGTCGAAGGTCCCCTGCGACTTTGAGTTCTTCTCCATGCGTCCCCAACGTCCCCAACGTCCCCAACTCCACGTGTTTTTTCTTCGTTCAAGTTGTCTCAAACCTGGCGAGCCCTGGCAAGGTTGGTTCGTACATGATGTTTGCGCCTACGTAAAAAGTACCTGCTGTGGAAATGTGTGCAACTACAGCTTGCGGAAGGCTTCGCATGGATGCAGTGGCATTGAGGCGTTCACCAGTTTGGAATTGCGCGAATTGTGTACCTAGTACATGACGAGCCTTCCCCCGCCGTCGCTAGACAGAGGCGGTCATCGGATCAGTGCTAACTTGAAGTGATGCGATGCGATGCCACAATAGACCTACAGTAATTTGTTGTGTACGTCCGCCCATTCGGACCAAGTACCTACTCCGAACCCGAGAACAAATCCGACGCGGAAGCCGCACGAAGACAACCCGGACCTAGGTCAGTAGAAGGCGGATAGGTCGAACATCATATTTCTAGGCCATACTTATTGTGAAACTGTATGGCCTTGGCTAGAAACTCCTACCTGAATCCTCCGATGTTGGTTTGATGTGGCGCCTTGTCCATATCGGAGCCGCATTGCGAAAAAGACTGCAGCCTGTATTGAAGACAACATGCCACGTACGTTGAGGCACAGGCCGTGATTGGCCTTCCCGAGGCTGTTGCTCTTGCTCCGTTGATGCTGTGTAACTCATGCAGACAACTTTTACTCTCTCAGCTGTTACAAAGCGGAGTGGCTGCTCTGTCATGAGATGAAACGAGGCAAAACACATCATCTCCTCCACGTCTGTTACACGTTAATGTCCATAACAGGTGCCATTCTAACTACGAATGGCTCTTTGAGCCTCAAATGATACCCTCCTCCATCCAATGATTTCTTCGCTGGGGGTACTTTACCCTATGAGAATAAGATGTAGGGACAGTAGTCCCGAAGATTGGCGTCATCCTACGGGCCAAGCGAGACAAGCAATCATAATGGCGTCACCTCTGGTTGCCTTGTGGCAGATGAGCCTCAAGCCTCGCTCGAGAAATGTGTGCCCTATCTATGCAGGCCGTGGGGGCGTGATGGCCATCGCTTCCCACGCAGATGGATGTCTTGGTTAGCAGCTTGTGAGGCGTCAGGCAAATATGCATAGAATCAAATCAGAAGCCACGATTCCTTCCACGGGCATCATCTTGGATTCTTTGGTACGACAACTACCGCTAAGCGACCCAGCAACCACATACCGCCTGGCAAGCCTGGCAATCCCCTCAATTTTTACCTTTCTAGTTTGTTAGCCAGCCTCAGTGCTACGCCCTCGGCGCATCTACGGCGCGCCTCATTTTTACCAATGATGTTGACCTGACAAATGTCTGCCTACTAACCTTAGTGTTGAAGAGAAGGGATGCGACGAGCGCGATCGCAATGTCCCGACTTGACCCGAAAGCTTCTGCCTGCTCGACCTTAGTTCTATCGTAAGTCAGTCTTCCAGATTGTCAAGCTATAGTTGCAATTCGTGGCGAAATACGCATCTAATGTCCTATTTTAGGCAGACATACCCAATCCCAACCACGTAGCATGCTTTAATGTGAGCGACAACTGCAAGTATTGCGTAGACTTGCTCCTTGCATCTCATAGCGTGCGAGTCGCAATTGTGGTAAGAGTCATCGCCAAGTCTTCCGCAATATCGCGATGCAGAAAAGGGTAGACTGTTCCACTGCCGTGGCTACATGGTACCCCGCAACATCTACAACAACTGCAACACAGTTAAAGATATGACATGACATCTGACTGCAAAAAAGAAAATGAGGCCGATTGAGGAAACGCCCTTCGTCCTGAACCCGTAGCCTACAGCCATTGCTGGACCCTTAACATTCCCGTTAATTCTCTTGCTCGTACTCAGTACATTGATATACGGCATGATCCCTGACGCCCTGAGTCCACACGTGTCTTCTTTTTTTGTCTTGGGTTCACAATGCCATCCTCTTTGGGGGCTTCCCCCGGCCATTCTAATTGTAGGCTTGGGGATTTACACGGTTTCCCCACCCGAGAGTATCGAAAGCAGGTGTTCTGGTGCAACGGCAAGGTCGCATCATGGGTTCAGCTGAACGCAAGACAGGGTCCCATTCAAAAAGGTCTTTACATGATAGGATTGCTACTATAATCTGGCACGAGAGTCGATCACCACGTGCGACCCCAAATCCAAGATCTCAATGTGTCGCGAGGAGTTTCGCTTGGAAATATAATTGGTAGCTCGGTAGCCACCGTCGCATCTCTCTGTCCGGGCGCGTGAGTGCAGCCTTGGAACAGCTTGGCGAGCTTGGCTGTCAAGCGGAAGTAGATCGCATTACAAGAGAAATCATGTGGATAGAACAGAATTGAGGCGTAAGATTGTAGCAGTCGAAGGAACATGAAGGGGATAGGGGAACGATAAGTGAAAGACATTAGACTTAGTTGCAGGTTCACATCTCGCCACAAGTTTGATGAAGAATCAAGATAGGTTATGATCTCAGAGCAGCCTGGCTGAGAAGGATGGCTATGTCGTGCATTAGTCTGAGACCGGTTTCCTGTCTCGGATTCGCATATACACACACACAAGGCACTGATAATAGCTTGGCAGTGTAGATTTTCCAGTCGTCTCCATCTGGAATCCTTTCTAGAAGTAGCAGTGACTCGATTCTCAGCCGTCCCGGAGTCCCGTATCTCGTTTCGTTTCGTGATACAGTCGCCTGCATCGAACTTCCACTTCCACCCTCATCTCCGCAATATCTCATGCGCCCGCGACATCATGTACTACCGCCCCCAAGGTTTTTGTTCACAGGCGCTGCGCAGACATCTGATCATACCGAGTTGACCCCGTGGACGAGCACTGTGTGTGGCAATGAGGCGCCGTTGCGGACCAGTCCAGACTCTACACCCGCGACGGCGAATGCTGAGGAGTGATGTCTCCGGATTGGAAGTATATCGGAATGCACAAGCAAATAACAACCTCTACAGTCGGCCTGTGTGACAGGTAGCGCGGATGTAATTAGATGCCGTGCAAATCAAGAATTTGGTTAAGAAAGTCACGCGCCACGGCTGGTGAACTAACTACATGCTTTGTATGGTATCTGGAGGCATCAGTAGTCCACTGTCCAAGAGCAAAAGTGACGAATTGCATCGAAAAGCATAGAATGATTGGATACCTACATAATTTAGGTAGATGCAGTTGGAGTTCCAGGAACATCCGAGCAACCAGTCGAAATGGCACTTGTTGAAGCACATGCTCTGAAAGAATGGCAGTTGTATCGTGTCCGCGATAGGCTCGTGTTGGCTTTTTTTCCATTGGCCACTCACTTGCATACCTACCTGAGGCACACACACATATGGGCTTCGTTCGTGCGGTGTGGTGTGGCACGCCGCACGTATAATCCCCCCAGTTGCCTCGGCCCCGATTCTCATGGCGACATGCTGCCCCGTCGACCATCTATGTTGATTAACCTTGCCTCAACGCTCCCTCGGTGCCGTTATAGCGTTACAATGCAGTGTGCGTCCATGAGGAGCACATTTTTACCAACACCCTGTTAACCCCCCTCGCATGCCTTGCTCCATTCGCAATGCGGGCTGCAGATATATATTGGCCCCCAAGACATACGTATGGCTGTGTGAACGACGCAGGAATGCGCACGGCTGAATCGGGACGGATGATGCGAGGACGGCTCTGCCTAGATACTTGCCCTAGCTGAATATAGTATTGATGAAGTGGAATAGCAGCCTGGAGCGTACAGAAATGATGCACGAGACACGTAAAAACAGAAAGTCGGTCTGCAATATAGTCGCTAAGGCTAGTAGTATACGTTGCATTACACATATCTTGTGTTGCTGTCAACTGATACTGACAAGCCCGCCGGTGATGACCCTGCGAAGCTGAAAACATCTTTAACCGGATACATCAACTCGCATCGTTTGCCCGACTGGGGGATACTGGACTCCGCCCGATGCGCGCTTTCGGTAGACGTAACGAGGGGAAAGATGGGGGTTTAGGACCCTATGGACCCTGTCGAGGCTACTGGTAAGTTGGGACGATTATGAACTGGGGTAGTTTGGAGCTCGCATTGTCACGTATTTGCATTATTAAGCCGTGTATGCTTTGTTCCGCTCGTAGGTCAGTCGACGTATGATGGTGGTAAGTCGAAACTAGTACTAAATATCATGAAGCTTGCGAATCGCGAATAGATTGCAGTGTGCGGTGAGTCCTTGTGCTATGATATGCAGTCAGAATGGTACAATGCCGAGTGCTTTTTTTCTTATCATCGTAATCGTTTATGCTCGGTTAGAGTAGATATCATCAGTCACGCTGATCAAGGAGAGTTCCAGTATCGTCAATGTGCCTAGGAATACTACAGGTACCTACAGGATAGATTCCGGAATTATTCACATGGCAGCAAAGTACAATATGCCACATAACTCTACCGGCTGTAACCATCTTCAAAATCTTTGCAGACTCACCGTTGACATGAGGGCAGGTGTTCGGATACGGAAAAAATTCGTCTTACACTGTCGATACAAGGACATGAAAGAAGTTGAGCAGTGTGTATTCAGATCGACAAGCGCCTCGCCTCGTCTCCGCGACATCAGACTCCACGTTGAGTCACCCCGAAGTCTACGAGTATCAACAAGAGCCGGCTCCTACAAAATTAGATCGGAGAAAGAATAGCGTCATCGGATTTAGTAAAGATCACGATCCAAAGAACTCGACTAAATACAAATCGACCAAGGGTCTTCAATGACGGGAGTGCTAATAGTCAGACCTCTCCTGAGTCCGTCAAAAACACAAGGCGAGTACCTACTCTAGAACGCATGAAACTGATAGAGCGTGAAATCCACCGTTGAATAGAGTTCACGAGCCCAGAACGTTCGATGAAGTTTGCTCTAATGACTATCGAGGTGCGATCGGCAATATTGGAAACGATCTTGAGTCTGATTACAAAGCTCGGTGACGATTGATAGGTACTCGGTGGTCTTTTCAGGGGTACTACGTAATCTACAGCCCTTGCATACAAGTTAAGTTTTTATCATACAAATGCCGAGTACATTGGTTGGGAGAACACGTAAAATAGGTTGACTGCCATTCTCAGTAACAGAGGTGAGTCCTGACTGATATTTTGGTCGCAAAACGGAGAGATGGGATACATACTTGAAACAGACGGCAGGACTACAGTACATCTGATAGCCGAGCAGCATGCTAGGCACATAAGGACCAGGGCCAGGAAGGCGGATATGAGATTGTGCCCTGCAAGGCTGAAGCCAAGAACGAACGGAGGGGGTGGGCCACGGGTGTTGTTAATTCGTCTGATTTTCAATCCAATGAGAAGGTCATTCGAGGAACTTTTGGAACCAACATGTGCAGTAGGGTCGGCAGTGTTTTGTCCATCCTCGCATGCAACGCATAACAACTTCGACAGATAATAATCCGATGCAGCCGACGCAAGTTCCTTTGGCTCGTACGGCTTGGTCAATCGTCCGCCGATCATAGTACAACAAATATATCGTTGCAAATTAACAAAGACATCGTGTTTCCATCCTTTGCTCCACGCTACCTTGAAATACATACACGTATGTGATAAACCAAGGAGCAATGCGTCGTATCGAGCCGACCAGGATCTATTCTCGTCCGCTACGCCCTTTGAATTGCATGTAATCGCGGGTACGGAATAGTAGGACTAGCTTGGTGAGTGACAGACGAGGGTTAGACCGTTGTCTAGGGGCATGATCTTCACTGCAGAGTCCCTTTTCTGCTAAGTCCGGTATGGTTTCTTTCAACAACACGGTCTGTTACTCTCTCGGCATTCAAATCGACAGGGCTCGAGAATTGGTGCGGTACGTAGGCCTTCTCGAAGGATTTCTTGAAATTTACCCATACGAAGAACTGATATCTCCCAACATGTTCACGATCACGCGGCATGAACAGTGCCATGTCTCTCAACCACTCTCGAACTAGTGCGTACCATGGAAACCCCAATACTGGAACACTCCGGGAACACGCGTGTAAAGGGACAGGCATATCACTCAACATGTCCGCACCACTGTCCGCATTCACGAGTTCTACTGTACTACTACTCCCGCCGCCTTCCGGGGGACAACAACACGGGGACATGGGAGCCTTGCAACATCTCGGCTCTATGCAACCGAAAGGTTAAGCCCGAAGGACCTTCATGTCGCGGAGTCGCGGAGATTAAGCCGCAATAACCTGGGAGGAACAGACCCTATGTCACTGTGCAGCTCTCATGAGCAGGGCGAACAGCAGGTCAGGCGCCTCGAGACTTTTTGCACATTATTATCTACGTAAATTCAAGGGGAACACTCCTGGAGACATTGTCTCTGCGAAGTTAAATGAGGCTTGATCTTCTGTAAGGCGTAAAGGTTATTCAAGGTCCTAGTGACTCTTCCCGCCGCCACGTTGCGCCAGTCAGCCGGGTGAGAAGAGTGACCCCGTATCCAGAGTCTCGGTATCATTGTCGCTTACGGATTACAAGTGTCAGATTGGCTTTGCCGATCGCGTTGTTGAGGTTAGGTTATGTCTCTTCGCGACTTGTTATTGGACCAGAAGGCTTCTTGAGTCAACGAGATATCACAGTCTATTGTGGGATATTCCACGTGATTCACGCGATGACAATTTACTTTGTGAAGGGGGATTTAAATGCGGACGATGCGGCCGACGCCAATCCTTGCGACGTCATGCGGGTTGCGTGTAAATTATTGGGCTTCGTATCGAGCTTCGTCTGCGCTTGTCAGAGGCCGAGTTTACGAGACGAGCAATGTGAATGACTTCACCGGAAGGGCTTTGCGGATTCGCTGCTGCTCTCTATCTGGAGCAAAGATATGTAGGTCTTGCCATTCAATAGATACCTGCGCTAGTTTACCAATGCTATGGTCATCATAGATCTGCCAATATTGTCAGTGAACCACAAATGTATTGCAAGATGACAGACATCCATAAATACCTTGAGAGAACAGAAGTCATAGAACATGGAAAGAGAGAGCACAAAAGATAAGTCTCACTGCCGAATGTAACGAGTTCTAGTAGCTCATCGTGTGTATAACCTGCCGTGCTTTCTATCACAAGTTTCAACTGGCCGTCAACTCTAAGCTCAGTGGCGATAGATCCCCTTCGTCCACTCTGTGGATGTAGTAGATATATTTGCCGAAGGGTGTCATCCCGTTCATCTGATTAGCATGGCCGGGACGAAGGATGTCGGCACTATTCCTGAGCTTAAACGATTTCTTCACTCCTTCGAAACTAGCAGAACAGTGGCTCTTGACCTGTGTTACTCACCACGTGCGTAGATTAAAGAAAGGAGAACTATGATTTTGAATCCATCCTCGAGTGCTTCCTCGCACCCAAGCAGGGTGAATCATGAGGTGTGACGAGAATAAGCTAAGGAGGTGACCTCACACCACTCCAGACATGACTTCGGGTATGTAGAGCGCCAGGCGTAGTGATGAGAGCAATCTAGCTAGACTGGGGGGGCACATGCGAGAGATGTAAACTTGTCCAATGAGAGTAATACAGAGAGAAATCTCGTCGGATGATTCTATCACTTTGCTCTATTTCTCAGTTTCTAAACCGATATGACCATTGCATTATCAAGCATACGCTCAAGCGAAAGTCGATGTCTTATATCATAGCCGGGCCTGAGGCCCTCGAAGCAGGAACACAGTGACGAGCTGTGCCCTCGAATGACAGTCAGGAGCGTTCAAGCGGCCATGACAGACATCTCCTCGATCCTCTTGTTTCGACCTATGTACACGCTTGACGAATATTCACAGGCGCGTGCGTGTGTATGTTCGCTGAGTACTACCGCATGGCGAGTTGTCGTCTCTAGAGACTTGTCAGTGTTTGAAGCTTGAAAATTTATACATCACACTCACATAGTGAAAGATGAAGTATCCGTGCACGATCACGGATGGACGATAGTTCCATAATAGGTGCCAAAGAGGGTATTTCATTAAATACACTTGTAAACTGTGACATGCGTCCACCAACGACCTGATATCCAAGACGAGCGATTCGCTCGCAACCACTATGCAGTATATGTGATGACCAAGTACGAACTGTCGAGTTACAAAGAAAGCAAGAGAAAGATACGTATGTGGTGCTAGATCCATAGATGCTTGCAAACCTCATGACATTTCCAAAGCTCAAGCAGCCTGAATAACGAGCACACTTGTCTTCAACGAGCTCATAGCGACCTTCTCACCAAGCACTCCTATGGTCTTCTGCAAGTCGTAGGCGGTGTTGCTCTGCTCTGGATCGCGGCTCAAGGCCGGTAATTTCGGGTGTCTGCGCCCCACGATGACAATATCACCGGCATTTCGGCTGTTCTGTCCAACAGCTTCAGACGCGAGTTTGATCACGCGCTTGGCGGCCGAGCTGCTTGAGACGGTAGCTTCGATGAAGCTTATCCGTCCACTGATTTCAGATGGAAGCTTTGACCGGGCCGTGGCTAGGAAAGTGCTGTCTTCTGCTGTGATTTCCGTGTTGATAGAGTGCTTTGTTGCCACGGGGTCTTCTAAGGTTTCTTCATTGACAGCCGTGATCTCATCGTCGCCTTCAGACCACGTAACGTGTACGATGGTAGCTGTCACGTGTGGGTTCTTTGCCAGCTGGAGCAGGAAAGACAGAGCAGCTCTGTCATCGCCTCCGCCAATATAAGGAAGAAATAAGTGATGTGACTTGTCAGCAACAGGAGGAAGAGCAGCCTCCCTGTGACTGTGCATAGAAGCCATGGAAAGAGTACGAGAAGGACGTTGCCCGCCCTCGGGCGCAACGCCACTGAACCCATTGCTGATGAAGATACCGGTTGTGCAGACGGCTTTGTCGAGACTATTGCGAATGAAGTCAATGTGAGACTTTCCAGCGAAACGGTCATCCGAGGAGACCTGAAATGGGATGGATTGGTCCTCAGTATTGCTGCCAATAGTGCTCCACGGGATGAGGACAAAATCTGATTTCTGTTCTGATGCTTGTGTTGCTACTGTCTCAGCATATGAATCCTCGGATGCAACGACTACATTGCCTGAAACCGCAACGTCGTGAAGTTGCGAAAAGGTACGAACTGCGTTTACTACAGGATCTCGTCGTGAAGCATCTGAGCCTTCTGTCACCCTCATCACTGTCGATGTACGTTCGGTCAATTCCAGAATACGTAAGGCATGAACTTCAAGCGGCCGTCTCTTGATCAATGGCCTTTGGTCAGCCTTGTCGTCTGCGGTCTCTGTAGCCGTAGGCTTCTGTTGCTCTTCACCCAGGAGCGAAATAAAGGTGAATAGACTCGGAAGACTGTCCAAACGAAGATAGACCAAGAGACGGTGGACGCTTGGATCTATCAGTTTGTCGAGTGAGGTGGATGCATTTGAATTATCGCCCTTGAGGGGATTACCATCCCAATCTATTTCTCCACGCTTCCATTGATCAAGCTTCTGCCTGTACCACGGTGGGTATAAAGCCTTTACAAGCGGTGTCGTGGCAACAGTGGTGACCAGAGCCATGACAACGAACATGGTAAACGTCTTTTGAGAAAGAATATGGGCCGATAAACCAACATTCTGTGTATAGGATTAGCAGCGTTTTTCCGAACGAGTGTCGAGGTTCACCTACGAGCACGATCAACTCTACCAAGCCCTTGCAACTCATCAGGACGCCAATTGTGAGACTTTCTCTCCACACAAGGCCGTTGAGCTTGGCCGCTATGGTACCGCCAGCGATCTTACCTGAAAACGCAATGGCTATAATAGCAATCACATAAGCCCATGTGATACCGTCGTTCAACAGACCAAGGTTGGTGCTCAGTCCTGAGAGTGCGAAGTACAAAGGGATGAAAAGGACGGTGATCAGATCTTCGAGCTTCTCAGTTACTTTGATAGCAAAACCACCCTCTCTAGGCATTATCAGCCCCGCGAGAAAGGCACCAAAAATGGCGTGAACGCCAATGATACCTAGAGAAGCGGTTATTCAGGCGCCAGAGACGAGTGAAAAGTAGGAATGGCATACTAGTGAACCATGACGATGCTAAGACGATAAGCATGGTTATAGCCATGACACCCTGAGTCGGACCATTTTGAATACTACCAGTTCTTCGACAAATCCAGTAAAAGGCAGGTTTGACAGCAAATGACAAGAACAGAAGCCATGCTACTGCCGTGAGAAGAACATAGAGCGCGGTCAGGCCATTCGCATTGTTGACGAGAGCAACACTCAGAGCCAGGAGGATCCAGCCAACAACATCATTGCCAACACCGGCAGCGAGAACGAGAGCGCCGACTGGGTTACTCAATAGGTTGAGTTCAGAGAGAATTCGGCACAGCACAGGAAATGCGGTGATGGACAAAGCGGTCCCTACGAAAAGACCAAAGACGCCAAAGCTGACCTGTACGGTCATTTCATCTTGAAACTGGTTGTAGATGCCCCAAGCAACACCGTAACCTAAACCGAAGGGTAGTATCAGACCTAAGGAACTGACACTGACGGCTACACGCCAGTTGTCTATAAATAGGCGGAGATCAACTTCAAGGCCAATGAGGAAGAGGAACAATATGAGACCGAGATTTGCAACATTATTCAGTATGGGCATAGAATCGGTCGGAAAGATGTCATCAGTGAAGCCTGGGATGCGCGAGAGGACAGACGGGCCTAGCAGAATACCACCGATGACTTCGGCGATGACGCGCGGTTGACCCAGTAGAGACAGCGGATAATGTAGCAACCGGCAGAAGACTATAATAATGACGGCCTGTGCCGCTCCGATCAGCGCCAATGCTCATTCTCCAACAAGTAGCTCAGCTCGGAGCTGCCAGCCGGACCTGGGGTCGGACCCGGAGCACGCGCGAGCATCCGTGAAGGGCGCTGCTGACTCGCTTACCTGTATGATGAACAAATTGATCGGGTTCGACTTGGAGAAAGCATTAGGAAGGACGCCCTATTTATCGTTTCAGTCAGCATATAAGATCGAAACGGATCTCCAACAAGGGCATCTAGAAGTATTGCTTTTGGTCACAAGTTACCCTCCAAAGTCAAATGACATGTCGACTCTTTTGGATGAAATGTTTCATACCTCCAGGATTCCACCCTGCGCAGCGGCACCTGTCGCTGAGGCACTAGCGGAAGTAATCGTTTTAGTGACGGTGGACAACACCGAGGTCGTCACCGTCGCCGTAGCGGTGGCCATGATGTGATGTTTACGCCTTGATCCAGCCACGAATCTTGGTGCTTGCTTGTGCAAAACAACGACCGCAGGAAACTGACTGAGCACCACTGCTACATAAGCGAATGCAAAGTCGAAGAGAGGGACGCAAGGGTGAGATGGGAACGGAAGAGAGTCAGCCAGGGTCTTTATCGATTTGAATCATCAGGTAAGCCAAGCATGCCAAAACTAATGTGAGCCACCACCACGTGAGATACCGCCATGGAATGTGGGAGCATCAACCTGGATGGATGGACCTAGATGGAAGCTTCAGCACGTTCCAACGTATCCAGCTATGGGGGCAAATCAGACCATTTCTTCCTGAATCCTGACGACCCTCCCATAACCACTTTGCACATAGAATAAATATGAGTGCTAGGTACGGATGTAGATTGAATGACTTTCTCATTTATTCGCACCGAAGAGGTTGTTCGTCTAAATCCATTCGCAGCTAACATCGGTCAGCTCACTCTAAGGTACGGCTATACCCGCGCCCCAATCACGCGCTTTAGCTGCAGGCCCGCTGATCTTCACCGGAGTACGGATTAGCACGGAATATGCTGCCTGTCTCGCCTGTCTGCAGTTTATAGCCCCAATCGGGCGAGGATCTGTGGGAGTTGATAGCACTGCACTGACACTTTTGAAGGGGCCTTCGGGGGTGAGATTTGGATCGGGGGCCTCGGGGGCTCCGGGGCCCTGGAGTTAGATTCACGGACAATTTGGCCATTGAACGCAAGCCGTAGTGACGGTGAGCATCTCAGCTTGTGCCTATCACCACGTGATGCATCTTGCATTACATCCAGACCGTTTCAGCATCTACAGAGCGTCTTGGTGGCAGCCTTGAGGTTTTCACGCAACGAATCTGATGCACAGCCCAGAGGCGAGCGGGGAGCGCGGCGTGGCCTGGTGACCTTATTAGCCTCCCTAGAGTCGGTTGTAGCAACGAGAATTGAGCTTGGAACTCGTGATAGGGCTGTAGGGTGATCATTTGATTGTAGTAGCAAGACGCCTTCGTTTCTTTTCGCGGATGCTAAAATAGAACTGAGAAGAAACGCCTTTCGATTCAACTCGCCAAGTTACACAAGTTTGATAAGGTGCAAGTGACTGGACCTCGATTTCGGATATCTTCAAGGTGGGTGGAAGACCCCTGGGGCAGCATCGTTGTCCCACTTTCCGCCAGTCCGCCGTTGTGACCTCTCCTTGTAAGTCGCGTCCGACACCGAAACTCGCGGGGTAATTATGTCAGCGGCGATTGAAATGGATGGTGGCATCATGTCAGGGAAATAGGGCAATTGGCATCTTGATGCATGGTTGACGAATGTAACGCCTTTATCTTTCCATGTCTACAAATAGACATCACTCGCGAGATGAGATACTGTACACGCTCAATTAGTATGGCGCGTAGAGCCTAGAGGCATATGTACGGCAACTCTAATACACACCAGAGGTAAATTCTCCGATTTCGATGCAGGATCTGGAGCGAACGTAAAGCTTTTTATCAAACACTCATAAAGTGAAGTGTGCGGATGGCATATCCAGAAGATATATCCTCGAATATAGTCGTCGCCGCTATGTCTTTGATTATACGACTTGGTCTTGTTGCAGGCGAGGCAGAGAAAATTCGGGGAAAGCCCTAGTCGGGGTCCCCCCACGCCCCAATCCAAAGACGCCGCCCCGGAGACTCCTACTGGTATAATCAAATTGGGAGCAACGCATTAGCGAGTGTTGTCCCTCACCCTACGGTTCGAGCAGCTCGGTCTTTCTGGTTTGAATACGAGCCCATCAAGTTATCGAAGGGCAATTCTTGGTGGTGGGACGAAGGGACAGGAGCCAAAACCTTGATACCGATGTGGACTCATGGCAATCACCTGGATGATTAGAGCCCGCTCTGTGGGGATTGAGGTTGGGCTTGGAGCATTGGCGAAATGTCCGTAAAACTACGGCTAACAGCTTACAAGGGGACTGACTTCAACAGCAGCAGTTTGGCGTAGAGCGTGCCGCAGCCTTACATGTTCGAAGAGGCCTTTATGTGAGATGTGATGGTCTCACCAGGCCCGGCGTAATGGAACCGAGACAATTTGTCATTCAATATCATGATGTTGGGAAAACAGTTCGATAGCGAGCATTGCTTCTACTGCCCTGCCGGTCTTGCTGGCGCCGGGAACCATCCGCTTTGCCGCTTTACTCTCTGGCCCACGAAACGATGGCCCATTTTAGTGTTTTCCCGTGACCTGTCATCTTCTTTCCATGAAGCGGTCAAGCTGGACGGACTGTGGACACGGCTGACGAGACTGAAAAGTAGTCGAGTAGGACGCCTTTCTCCAAAATGCCAAGCTAGCTGGCCACTAGACTCTGCAATTTCATGCCGAGTCTATGCAGGAGCAACTAACAGACCAGTCAAGATACGCAAACCGGTGCGTACAGATAGAAATGTGACGTTCGAGTAGCATGCGACCCAGCGCCGCGGGCTAGGTGATGTGCCGAGTAGATGGCTTTGCAGAGAGCACTGCCGCTTGAGGCCCGACAAGACGGATGGCACGAGGGGTAAAACATATTGTCGGGATGGCTGCATCTACCAAACCCACCCAATCTCTCTCGCCCGTATCCTGGGCCCCGGATCCGGTTCGACCAAGTGACGGCAACCAAGCAGACCGTGGGTAGACTCACGGCTACCCGCAGCCTAGACTGGCGAGACTGGGTCATTTCACAGACATGCAGAAGAACACCGTATCACAGCAGTCGCACAGGACTCAGGCCGGTTGTATATATATCATCTTCGGGATGGGCCAGATGTGTGTTGCAGTCTTTGATCTCCATCTGTCTTGACCCGGTCAGGCAGGTCTGTGCCCTCGTCGCCAATGAAAACATTTGCTGGCCACCTGGTCACTAGGATCCGACAAGGCCAGTGGCGAGAGTGCTATCACCACCGTCCAATTTGTGTCTTCTGCAGCTAGTAAACCGCCTGCATGATACTAAGTGCAGACCGTTCTGACTGGTCGACGGGCTGACGGATTCGCCAGCACCACCGACGAGAACCAGGCTCAGTCCAGCTCGCTGACCCGAGAGAGCGGCTCACCAATAACGGCCCGCAGCACCGGCACCATCGTCTAGTTGCTAATAAACAGCCCTGGTGTCGACGAGTACTGTGCTGCACTGCGCTTGTCTTCGTTTGCAAATGGTGCTGACTGAGTTTTCGCCTGGTTCCTTCTAGCGACTCGGCATCCTCCCTCCTTTTCTCTTCTCTCGTTGCATATCACTCTCTCACCTTTCAACCTTCCTCATCGTCACGTCGCCGGTGCCTTAAGAATCAAGACGGATCACGAGTCGAAAGTCCGCCCCAGATTTCGGAGGATCTATATCGATGATCATTTTCCACAAGCAGAATCATTGTCGCTTTATTCTATTTTGTTTCGACTAGCAAGCCAAGCCGAACAGCCCTTGCCATATCAATCAAGCTTCTCATCTGAACGCTCGTACATCGCGCGAATACAATCGCCGATAACCTTAGATTCCTTTGTAGTCCTTATAGTATCTGGCACGTCTCGATATCATGACAACAATGGCGAGCCCCAGCCCAGCAAGTCCGCAGGTTCCACCGACATCTGATGTAAGCAAGTTTTAGATCGAATTCATACATGCTCGGGAATTCTCAAGTTCGACCCCTTTGTTCTGCGAAGCATGTGCTTTTTAAACATGTTTTCAAACTCTAAAATTTCTAAAATCTGCCATGAAGAGTAATTGCTAACCAGAGCTTTTGCAGTGCGTCTCGGAGAGGACTTCTTTAACTTGGGACTCGTTTGAAGAACGGTACACGTGGGATGGTGGGCGGAGGTATGTTGAATTCCAGAGACTGCAAAGTCTGACTCAGCTTGCCATTCAAGTCTGCTGACCTGTTCAATTTAGGTATCACGCCTATAGAGAGGGGCGGTACAGTTTACCGAATGATGAGACGGAGCAACAGCGAGAAGAGCTTCTGCATATTCTAGTCATGGATATCCTAGAACAAGAGCTTTTCTTGTCACCCATGGAAGAGAGCCCGAAAAAGGTCCTTGACCTCGCTACGGGCACAGGCCTGTGGGCTATCGAAAGTCAGTTAATAATTCAGATGAATGTCTTGATACCTGAGCTGACAGATCCGTAAAGTGGGAGATCGGTATCCCGACGCAGAAATATTAGGCCTTGATCTCAGCCCCATCCAACCAACATCGTAGGTTCATCACAATGGAGATACCAGGGTGATTGCAATCTCAAGTGCTAATGCTTCTGGACAGAGTTCCACCAAACGTCTCGTTCCAGATAGATGACATAGAAGACACATGGGTGAGTACACACCGTCAACGCAATTCTGCCCGTAACCATCTTTATGGTATCACGAGAACTCACAATATTGATGCTGTAGGTCCATGATGACGACTACGATCTCATTCATATGCGCGAATCTTCAGGCTACATGGTATCAACGCCGAAAGTAATCGAGAGTGCATTCAAGTAAGTCGCAACGGTTCCTCTGTATCGAGACACATATGCTCAACAATAACTCGCCAGACATCTCAAACCTGGAGGCTGGTTCGAGCTCCAGGAATTCCACTGGGTGGCCGTGCAGGAAGATGGCACAATAGACCCAAAGAATCCCGTCAACCAATACATGGACGGAATGTGTGCGGTTGGGCGGAGGGAAGGACGAGTTATTTGCATCGTCCCGTCAGTTGGGGACATCATGAAGAACTGCGGATTTGTGGACGTCCAGAAACAGACAGTCAGGGTTCCCTACGGACAATGGCACGCCGACGAGAATCAACGAAAACGAGGCGCTTGTTTCACGATTGTTTGCGAGCTGCTCATGCAGCCGACTCAGGGCTTACTTGCATCCATCGATTGGCCATCGGAACGGATCGAAACCTTATTCGCAAGCATGTCGGACATGTTCCGCAATGATTCTATCCAATGCTATGCGACATACTACATCTGGTCCGGTCGGCGACCCGAAGAGAACGAAGATGTGGGAGGGAAAGTTGGTGGCAGTAATTGATGGACGAGAGAAAGCGAGGACGTGGACAAGTTTGTGTGTACCTTTTTATGACCTTATGACTACCTAACGAGCGATTGCCTTTTCAATTACGAAAAAGGTCATTATTGATGACTGAGCGATAAACCTCTCATCTGTCATCTCTCGCCATGTGCGTACTCGAGTTATCCTGTCGAGAGCGTGGTGAATATCCAAGCTGGAGTATTAATATGGGCCACAACCGCAGTCACAGCCGTTATATTGCCATATTAATTCCATCGACGTAACCTCTAGCAAAGAGCTTGACTACTGTCGTACCACAGGGTATTCTAGGATTTTGACGATGCCTTAAGGCAAGTGAACAACATGGATACCGTCGAAGTCATAGCCGAGGATGATATCAACATCAAGCCACTGATGCAATGTTCACGACGCCTTTGAACTCAATGCCTTTCATAATACCTATTTACTTTCATACACCCTCTCAAAAACCTAGCCCATCCTTTTACAACTGATCTCTTCCCCCATCAACACCTAGAAAACATCCAAGATGAAGCCGTCCCTCACTTCCCTCACAATCGCCCTCCTGTCACTCCCATTGATATCCCCCGTCTTTGCCTCCGCCTCTCCCTCCTCGCACCCCAAAAGAGACATCACCTCATCCAACACCTTCTACAAGTGCCCAAGGCCGGGGTGGCATTGCAATCGCAACGACATCGTATGGTGCGACGACAGGCGCAAAGTCAAGGAAATAGTGAAGTGCGCCATGGGAACTGTATGTTCACCACTTCCATTCCTTATCAAACTTGTAAGTGGGATGCGCCTACGCATATAGTGTTTTCCTCCTGTTCCTTCCCTTCTCCTCTCTCGATGCGGGACTCGAGTATGAGACATGAGTAAGGTATTGATAGGAGATCTATAGTGCTGCATGTTCAACGACGATGATATTGGAGAATGCAAGAAAGACTCATGTCGCTATTAAGAGTTTCACATCAACCACACCGAAGACAAAATAGGAGCCTTGTGTGACAAAATTCAAGCTCTACGCAACCTCGGCATTTATGCCTCGGTGCCGCCAGTCTTACGAAAAAAACGTACGAGATGGGTCGCGCATAAAACGCAAAACGGAGAAACACATCATTATGTCCATAAAAGAGAGGTTTATCAACCACATACTCTAGTAGACAGGATATTTGAAAGTAATTAAACACTTTCTTCATTCAGTCCTCCTCATCACTACTATCACCAAAGATAGCCTTAAGCACATCATCCTGTGCTCTCCTATCCTCAAGCGCATCATTAACATCCGGCTTGACAACCGCATTCACCTCCTCCCTAACAGGGCCTTCCAATAACCCCATAGGCCGCTTCTTACCCTCAGTCTTCCCACCACCACCATCCTCTGCGGCAGCAGCCCCCTGAGCCTGCCTCATAAGCTCGTCAAGCGTAACCGCAGCCTCAGTATACAAACCCGCTCCCGCACCCGCGCCCATGCCCATACCCATATTCCTACTATACTCATTGCCCCTATTACTCGCCCCTCTATCCCCATCATCCTCCTGCTCATCAGGCTGCACAAACTTCGGCGGGGGGACATTAAACCTCTTACACAGCAACCTGCTCGGATAGAAATCCTTCGTCCTCCTCGTCATGCTGCCATACATGCCAAGCTTCGCCGCCTCCTCAGCGGGATCTTTCGGTTTCTCCGCCTCCACTGCCCGTACGTCGGCAGATTTAGCAGATGACGCGGTCGTAAACCGACTTGCCATGAGTCCGGTCATAGGCTTGAAAATCCGCGCACAGCTGATGAATTCATTCAATTCTCTCGTCCAATCTTGGGTTTTCATGCCTACTGGTTTCGAAGGGAGGGTCGTCGTGAAACCCGCGGCGTGCTCCAGAAACGCGCGATAGCGCCCTCGTTTTGCGTCATCGTCTAGGTAGGGTGCTGGGCCCGTGGTTCGGGATAATGCCGCGATGGCGGTGGGTTTGTCGAGCTCTGGGAGGGAATTGAGGAGTTCACGTTGTCGCTCTGCTTCGGTTAGGGCGTATTCGGCGGGTATTTCACCGAGGGCTTGTGGGAGGTTGGATTTTCCTGTTGCGGTCGCGAGTCGCTCGCGTGCTTCTGTGGATAGGAAGTCGAAGATGGATTTTCCTGGGAGTTGCGCCTCGCCGAGTACAGCGGCGCGGTATTTGGGGTCGAGGACTGAGGATTTCGCGGCGTCGGCTGTGGACTGGAAAGGTGCTGATGTTGAGGTTGTGGATTTGGATTTGGCTGAGACCCAGCCTGGGGGGATTTGGGGAGGAGCATATTTGCCGGATGTGTTTATCGATGTTGTTAACGAGTCCGGCTCTGTACCGAAAACAAACCCATCTAAGGGAAGTCGGCCATCGTGACATTTCTTAAGTAGGCGACTTGCCCTTGCCAAGACGTTTTTGCGTGACCTGAAGACTGGTATGATGCCCAGAGATGGATTCGCTATTGTCTTCGTCGGCTTCTTCTTCTTTTTATCACCTCCTATCACGCGATTATACGATATTTTCGGACCTATCTCAAACGGGTCCTCATCGTCGGATCCCGTGTCGTTCAATATGCCTATTCCTATACTGCCTTTGCCGAGCTTATTCTTCTTTTCCTTCTTCATTGTGCCGGGTCGTCGTAATGGCGCGTGGACTGTATCGTCGTCCTCGGAGCTTTCACCAGCTTCCCGTTTCGACAGAGACCGTAGTGGCGTCAATTTTGACTCGCCCTCAAAGCCTAGACCTTTGCGGTCCGTCTTGCGTGTGAAAGCGATCATCATGACATTGTCCGGCGCGAAAAGGTGTGTTTCGCCATTCTCTTGCGCGGCGCCTGGTCTTGCGCCTGTCTCTAACCGGGCAGTGCGGCGCACCTTGGGTCCGATGCCTTGCCCATCTTTCCAGCCCATCCTCTTTAGTAACTTCACACCCATAGTCTCGCCCTGTGCCTTGAAGAGGTCTGATAGACCACTCCTGCGAATTCCATCGTCCTCTGTTGAACCCAGGCCGGCATAGTCGCCCGCCGTTTGCAGCTTTTCAGCTTCTGCAGCATCGGCCAGATCCTCATCGTCCATGAAATCCTCGATACGCTGCTGTGACGTCTTCTCTTCGGCCTTGTGGCGATTCGTCCGGGAGGATACGAATGTTGAGGGCGCCCAACCCTCCTTGGAGCCGACGGTGTTGAAATAACCAGCGCTCCATCCTCCGGTGAAAGCGCCATGCAGGCGCTTTCGGCCCTGCTCGTCCCTCACCTCCTGCTTCCATGCGGGTACGTATGAGCCGTCATCGCGAACCTCGGGATCGAGAGGCGGGAGTGGTGTGCCGAAGAGGACGTAGGGAGATTGCTGGGCTTGGAGGTCGGCTTCGAATTGCGCACGGGTGCGTTTGTATGACATGGGGCTGCGCGCAGTAGGGTCGGCGCCGTGACGAGCGGTAGACTTCGTGTCGGAGGATAAGAGTTAGATTTAGGAGAGAGGATGCACTCGGTGGCAATGTAATTTGAGATATGGCACTGCTCGACTGGTAGACGTTGGAGTTCATTCACATGTATGCGCCGATAAGCTGAGCTGTAGATCCTTATCGGGGCTTCCAATCTAGTATGACATTTACACCCTTGACTTTGACCTCCCGTGTTAATGCAACATTTAGCATGATTAGAGTACGGATGCTGTCCTTCTCATTCAAGCACAACTTGTCTACTTCAACAAAACTCAGCCTGGCAAGCGCGAGAGTCCTTCCGGAGGAGAAGAACGATCCTGTATTTCGTATCTAGGTATCGGAGCCAAGAGAAAGGGCGACGATCGAATTTATGGAATTTACACTTTCAATGGAGCTTCTCTTCGTTTTAATCATGAAAGCCCCCGAGTTTCTTAGTGGTTGTCTTGATGTAGGCAGTAGGTTCCAATGCTGTATGGACCTCACGCAGAAGCTCAAGTAGTGGAAGCATCTCTGTGGCCATTGCAAATTCAGGATACCAGTCTTTCTAGGGCTGCTAAGAGGTGTACGAAGACATCATAGGTGCACCCCGAATAGGCAACCGACTCAACTATCAGCCAATCAATAACAGGGCATACACAATGGACGTCAAAAGGGGCACTCCAATTGAAAAAACCGTGCTGGGTGCGATTCGTATCGACTTGTAATAAGGTTGACTTATCATTACTCCCGTCAGTTGCCTGTGTTCGTGAGTTTGCGATACCGCTGTATCCTATGGTTGCTATTAGACCCTGGTGGGAGTGTACATGTACCATTCAATGCAAGCTACAATCGCCCACGGGCAATACATTCATTACACCTTTGGCTCAATCAGTTGGGGGTCTGGCCGCGGAACGATTAAGCCGATGAATGGACCACGCTAAAGAAACTCTATACCGACCAATAAGCGGCCAAACAATGTCGTACACCGATATCGAATCACTGAAGACACACTGTTCGAGCCCGGCTCAAGCCTCGAGCGCCTTTTCCAAACAGTCCAACAGTCGTGATGCGGGACGAAGTCCGACGGCAGCGTGAGGTGATGGATGTAAATGGGATGGATCGTGGTGGTGGGGGGTCACGAGGTCACTGTACAGGTCTTTCGGCTCGGCTCAAGACATTGGGGCACTTGGCGGAATGGTGGGAGTGTACATGTACCATTCAATGCAAGCTACAATCGCCCACGGGCAATACATTCATTACACCTTTGGCTCAATCAACCCCATCCCCCCGTAGGATGACAGGCAATTTACTACATTGCCGCTGACAGTGACAAAAGACGGCCTCTGCTGTATCTAGACTGATGTCTCGGTTGGCAACGTACATAGGCGAATAGGGTGTATATAGGGAGCGTAATATCCTCGGTCCATATAATCTCACTCCCACCTGTGCAAGGGGAGTCGACCTGTTAAGAGAGTCTAGGGCCTGTCGGTTGCTTCCGTCATATGTTAGAAGTCGCGGTCTGACGCTTCGTCCAACCCCTCTATCCCGCCGCGCAATCTCTGCCTGCCGTCTCGAGTTTCTCCACCCGCATCTCTTTGAGTATGGATTCGAGACTCGCGGCTGGTTGGCGTCGTGGCATGTCTCTACTGCGCCGCCGTACTGTGGTGTAAAGGTGTTGCAAACTCACATCGCACCAGCGAGATTCAAGTGAGATCAGTGATGGTCCAGGGCGGGAATGGAGGGGAGTTGGGGGCGATGACATCAAACCACCGACTGACGCCCAGATAAGGCAACCTCGGGCAACCTACAAAGGCATGGTACTTGTTGTTGGGCGGGAATATTGTAGCTTGTCCCATCGAGCTTTCCCATGCGGGATTGCATCAGACATAACTCTACCTCTTCAACAAGTTGAATCTCACTCAGGGATGAATTGAACTCTCCAAGGAGATATTTCCGTCATTCTCCATTGGGGCCATGTCAAAAGAAGACCGATGATGCTACGGAATGATATCTGGGTTCTGAAGATAGAGCTGGCCATCATCCTCTGCTCATTTGGCTACCACTTATGATCGGTCAGGGATGGGATGTGGGTTAGTGCAGGCACGGCGGCTTCTAGCGTCAGGTTGGCGGTGGAGCTCGCTGCCGTTCGTTCTGTTCCGTCGGCTCTATTTATTATATCGACTCGGGCGGCAGCGAGCTGTTCGCTTGGATTTGATGGAGTAATGGGTCCTTTGCAGCAACTGGCCAGGAGACTGCCCAGTAACCATGTGGTTGCCCAAGCTTCTCTTCTGGGGACAGAACCCATGACACCGCCTAACCTTACCTACGTGACTATTAGAAAGAGGAGAGACAAGAGAAAAGAAAGAATGCGAGATAGTGAGGTGGCACAGTTCACATCGTTAGCGGTACACACATACATCCGTACACGTATAAGCAAACAAAGAGATGGAGGATAGATTCTGGATAGAGGCCTGAAGGCTGGTATGTGCCGATGGCTATGTTTATGGCCGGACTCTCTAACTGGCCCTATCGGCTCAATTCACACTGCAAGAACTGAGCATTTTAAACAAATGAGGTACCTTCCATGGCCTGGGCGCGTAGAGATTAGCACTGCAGTTCAAAAGGGTGGTTGGGACAATCAAGTCAACCCCAACTGCAGGACGACCTCTCAGACAACGCAGACAACGCATTTCGCCCTGCCGCTTCTTTTGCAGAGAAAAGGAAAGGACCCAGGCCGCTGGGCTCCATTCATCGAGCTCTGCTGGCCACGGCCGTCCGCCAGTCTTGTTTCTCCAAGTCAGCCTGCACCAGAGATCAACACAGACACGCTGCAGCCCAGTGCATCTCGCCCCCCCAGCATTACAATTAGGTTTCGGCCGTTGAGCCTCCTCCGATTTACTCTTTCCCTCCCACCCAAGTGCACTCGTACCTCCCCGTCTCTGCAGCAGGCCTCGCCAACACTGGACACGACTCTGTCTGGCACACGCTACAACAAGGCAGTGGTACAGTCAATGCCGGCGGTTTGGCAACGACTTGACAAAGTAGATTACGGTACCGGACTGGCATTGAAACCTGAAGCATCCCACACCCAAGATCCGTACCTACCGTCCGGGCTTGGAGCAGTATACCTCCCACGTTATAGCCTTCAACACTACTAGCGGAGTACCTGCCGACTCTAGCACCACTCACACAGCGCCCTCCACCTGCCTGAAGCGTTGGCCGCTGGTACCTCGTCCAGCGACTACTCCTGTCATACCTCTACCTAGCATCAGACGTCGTCGCAGCCCAGCCACGGTGCGATGTCGATGCCCACCGAACAGCATCAACAACAACACCACCGCGATCCGCACAGTCACCGACACTCGACATCAATCTCTTCCCCGCGCACTCGCCAACATCAGCATCAGCAGGACTACGACCATCACCACTCTTCGCCCTCGCGAGCCCACTCCACCCGTTCACGCCCAAGCGCCTCCACCACCAACACCGATAACAACCACCACCACTCGTCGCTGCCGCACCGCTCCTCCTCGACTTCCCACCACCACCGCCAGCACAGCCGCCAGCACTCTTCTTCGCGTCCCGTTGAGGACATCTTACCCCAGCAAGACTATGAGACGTCGCATATAAATCACCAGTCCAAGCGCAGTTCCAGCAAAGACCGTCCTCCCCCGGTCTCCCGAACCGCCGACCCCAAGGCCGTCCACCGTCGCAGCAGCACCCGCTCCAACCGCTCCTCCCACCACCAAGACATGACCGCCTCTGCCGCGGCCGCCGTGCCTCCCGTCATGCAGGCTGCTGCCGATGCCCGCGCCACGGGGGCCAAGCAGAAGACCTCCCGCACCAGTATCCCCACTCAGTCGGGCAAATGGATCCTGGGCAAGACCATTGGCGCCGGCAGCATGGGCAAGGTGAAGCTGGCACGCAAGGAAGGAGCTGCTGCCGAACAGGTACGTGTTTAACTGTTTGTATTTGCTGCTTGTGAGCTGTAGAATACTTCAAAAACATCCACTTTAAAACCTCACTATGCTTCGGCGCATGCTCGCTCTTCCTAACACATCTATTCTCAGGTCGCCTGCAAGATCATCCCACGAGGGTCTACAGAGGATGGGCACCACAGCCGGGCAGACAAAGAACGAGCAGACCAGTCCAAGGAGATACGTACGGCACGCGAGGCTGCCATTGTCACTCTCCTCCATCATGACCACATCTGCAAACTACATGACGTAGTCAGGACCAACTTTCACTGGTATATGCTTTTCGAGTATGTCAACGGGGGTCAGATGCTCGACTACATTATTTCGCACGGCAAGTTGAAGGAGAAACAGGCCAAGAAGTTCAGTCGCCAAATTGCCAGTGCGCTCGATTATTGCCACCGCAACAGCATCGTTCATCGAGACCTCAAGATCGAGAACATCCTAATCAGCAAGGCCGGAGATATTAAAATCATCGACTTCGGTCTCAGCAACCTGTTTTCTCCCCGCGGACATCTGAAGACCTTTTGTGGTAGCCTCTACTTTGCTGCCCCCGAGCTGCTACAAGCTCGTGCCTACACAGGTCCCGAAGTAGATGTCTGGAGCTTTGGAATTGTTCTCTATGTCCTCGTCTGCGGAAAAGTTCCCTTTGATGACCAGAGCATGCCAGCTCTGCATGCAAAAATCAAAAAGGGCGTCGTCGACTATCCGGGCTGGCTTTCTAATGGTGAGTGACCTTGATCACTCCACTTGTTGGTACAACTAACCAGAATGGTAGACTGTCGGCACCTGCTTTCGCGCATGCTTGTTACCGACCCGAAGCAGAGAGCAACTATGTTCGAAGTCATGAACCACCCGTGGCTGAGGGGATCCTCTGGCCCACCAGAGAATTACTTGCCAGCGCGAGAGCCTCTGACATTGCCATTGGATTCCGAAGTCATCAACGCCATGACTGGATTTAACTTCGGGTCTGCCGAGACCATTCGAGCTCAACTTACCAAACTGATTGAATCAGAGGAATACAAACGCGCGGTGCAACTGTCACAGAAGGAGAGAGAAGCTCCACCGGCTCCTAAGGATATTGAGAAGAAGCGCGGATTCGGCTTTGACTTCGATCTCTACAAGCGACGGAAATCTGCCAATAGCAGGGATAATTTGACAGCTCCAAGTTCCGAGGCCCTACAAATCGGCAGCGATCCGCTCAATGCCTTTAGTCCCCTTATCTCTATTTACTACCTAGTAAGAGAGAAACAAGATCGTGACCGCAAAGACAATACCACGAAGTCATATGCGCCCAAAAACGAAGCGGATACGCCTTTGCCCGAGATCGCCCCTCTCCCGCCTGCTTATACTAATTCTTCAACCAAGGAGATGGCAGGCGAAAAGCCCACTGGCGGGAAAGGAAGACCCCGTGCGCCCACTTTGGAGGACCCAGAAGAAGCCAGACACCACGTACCACCCCCGCCAGAGCCACCGGCTGAGTTGCATCCTAGGAAAGAGAGTACAGCTGCGGGTATTCTCCGGCGGTTCAGCACACGGCGCCGAAAGGAGCCTGAGAGACTTGACAAGGATCGATCACACCCCCCGGTGGTGCAAGTCTATTCCCCAGAACAGCATTCGCCAACGATGCCTCGTAAAAGTTTCAGCATACGCAAGTCTCGCCAAGATCGAGATGACGGCCAAGACGCTAGGATCAGATCTGGAAGCAGCCAACCCCACCACCGTGACCTGCTCAGTCCTCCAATGTCTGCCGGGGGGAATGGAACTAAAAAGGGGCTTGGAAGATCGACCAGCGTCAACTCGGCCGAAAACAGGAGGAGACCCTTTGGGTCTGCCAGTAGACTCGCAAAGGAACCACCGCCAACAAGTGGTTCAGATCAATCAGCGGTCACCGACAAACCGCCTCAAGAACAGAAGAGCACCCTGAACTCTCGATCAACCTCGATGAGAGCAAGGCCAATAGGAGACGCTAGGCGCGAGAGCATCCAAGCGAGAAGAGCGCAGCGGGAAGGGGCCCGAGCGGCTGATGTGCTCGAGGAAACAGACCAAGAAGGTGCGGAAGTCAGCGGAGACTCGGGTGAAAGATTGGGCGACTCGGAACTGGCCAAGCCCGTGTTCCTCAAAGGACTCTTCAGCGTATCGACGACGTCTGGCAAGTCGGTGCCGGCCATTCGTACCGAGGTCAAGAGAGTATTGAAACAACTTGGAGTTGAATACACAGAGATCAAGGGGGGGTTCGCCTGTCGACATGCCCCTAGTATTAAGGCGCCAGACATGCCGAGCAGCCCGGCTCTGACCCCCGGTGTTCGTCGTCGATTCAGCTTCGGTATCAGGGCGGATCGAGACCGAGAAGAGTTCCGAGAATCGGAGCGAGTGCCACACACACCTCGCACGCCTGGCAAGGCACCGGCAGACCGAGCGGACTCGACTTCGGAGCTTTCGGAGCAGGAAGACTACCATCGCGAGCCGACGGAATCTTCAAGGCGAATCCCGGGCGAGACGACGACACACGTGCAGAGCGACCTTGGAGGCAGCAGGGTTCTTGAATTTGAGATCTTCATCGTCAAGGTGCCACTCCTGTCGCTGCACGGTATCCAGTTCAAGCGCATGGCAGGCAACACGTGGCAATTCAAGAACATGGCGGACCAGATTCTGAAAGAACTTCGACTCTAAGGTGATGGGAGGCTGGCATCTTCCCAAGAGGCAAACACTGCTGGCTCAGCCGCATTGGACATGGCAAATAGGATTCGGCTGTCTTTCCGCAAACCCGGACAGGAGCTCACGGCGGAACAGTCAGGGTAGAAGAAGTCTAGTTCTTATCGAAGAAGAGCTAGTAATCCGGACGGCAACATGAGTCTATTGGCAGGAAGAAGACAGGACGAGGGATGGTTTGGACACTAAAGTCCCGATCTCTGCTGCTCGGACTGCGGTAAAGGACCATCAAGATGCAGCTGGATTCAAGAGGGCTTACATGGACTTGAACTCTTACCAAGAGGCTTTTTTCTTCGGATCAGTACACGTCGATAGATGCATTCGCAGAAAGCATGGAAGGCGGATGGAAGCAGATCAAGGTATAGACGAGGGGGTGGTTTGCCTTGGAACCAGCTCACCGACCGGGCTGGTCGAATTTACTATATTGCATGGCGTGTGTTGCGTGTCTTTTTCGTCAATCGATTATGTAGCCTCGGGCCAAAGAAGTGGCTAGACAAAGGACGGGTTAAAAGGGGGTTGTATAAGGGCAGAATTTTTGAAATTGGCAGGCAGGACTACTAGCGAACCGGGCTTCACGATTCTCATGTTTCCCTAATAGCAAACAGATACATGACAATATTAATGTACAGACGAAATGCAGACGTCTCGACGGCTCCGTGTTCACAGCTGAGTGCATCATTCATCTCACCTCATGAGTTCCTGCTTAAGCAGTGACACATATACCTCTGTCGTTGAAGGTCAGTACTGGTAGTATCACCAGACCTTTGAAGCTACATGTACCTTCGGTGTCCTCTAGATGTGTCTCAGGCTATCACAGAATAACGTGTGTAAAGGCAGGGCATGATCTGATGATAAGCCTGTTTTGCCAACCTACCTAGGTATTCACGGTACCCACAAAGATGTTCGGCAGATGCAGAGTGGCATCTGCAGGCAGACAAGCAAAGAAGCCCGGGAGGGTGAGTGGTTCAACGACGCAGGGCACAGAGTCAAACGCGGGGGGTAAATCAGGGTCGCTGAAGTAAGGCCCGGGCCATGAAGCTCTGCTGTGGTACCTAAGGTACCTAACCTAATTGGGGGGACCCAGAGCCGCACGGCCAGCGCTGGTGGGCAACAGCTCAGTCGCCCTCGGATGTTCCATCTGCGACTCCAAGACCTCAACCCAACCCAGTTGCACTTCAGTCACGTCCACCGCGAGGCCACCTGCAGCATCTCGCCCTTCCCTGAGAAACTGTCCCTGTCTATCGCAACTTCTCCTCCAGCCTCGACAATCAGATTCTTGGAGAGCCTCATCTCTGACAAGCTCAGGTTCAACATCCGAAATCGTCGCAAGCTGGTGGTGTTGCAAGCCCTTGGGTTAACTTCCGAATTACCTGCGACGTCCACCGCCACGGCCTCAAAGCCTCAACGCCGTCACCCACGACTCTCCGCTCGATTCTCTCGCACTGGCAGCGGCCCGCGGTTTTTCGAATTCGCTCGCCCGCCATGTATGGTCACCACCAGTATGCCCATCCGGACCAGTCCTGGATGCACCAGCAGTCCAACCACCAGCAGCACCAGGTCCAGCAGGCCGCCATCAACGCCGCCCAACAGCACTTTGGCCGTCTCGCTGCCACGCCCAATCCCAATGTCAACGTGAACGTCAATGTCAACATGGCTGCCCACATGCAGGACCAGCCCCTCGCCCTCGAGCCCAACAGTGAGGACAGCCGCCGCACGCTCACCTACGTCGCCGACCTGCTCAACGAGTCCACCCGCGAGGCCGCTCTGCTCGAGCTGAGCAAGAAGCGGGAACAGGTGCCCGAGCTTGCCATGATCCTCTGGCACTCTTTCGGTAAATACACCATTGTCCCATAGGTTCGGACCTAGCTTGTCAGACTGACATCCCCCTCCCTAGGTGTGATGACTTCGCTTATGCAGGAGATAATATCTGTCTACAATTTGCTCAATCCTTCTCAGCTCACTGCCGCCGCCTCCAACCGTGTCTGCAATGCCCTCGCCTTGCTCCAGTGTGTCGCCTCCCACAACGAGACGAGGACCCTCTTCCTCAACGGTAAGCCTGCAACCACTCTACTCCTCCTACACCAGCAACAGTGACATGGCGGTGCTAACAGCGAGGGGCCTCCCTCAGCCCATATCCCCCTCTTCCTCTACCCCTTCCTCAACACCACCTCCAAGTCGCGTCCCTTCGAGTATCTCCGTCTTACCTCCTTGGGAGTCATCGGCGCCTTGGTCAAGAACGACTCCACCGAGGTCATCAACTTCCTCCTCACCACCGAGATCATACCTCTCTGCCTTCGCATCATGGAGACCGGCTCCGAGCTCAGCAAGACAGTCGCTATCTTTATTGTCCAGAAGATTCTGCTCGACGACAACGGTCTCAACTATATCTGTGCCACCTACGAGAGGTTCTACGCCGTCGGCACCGTCCTTAGCAACATGGTGGCGCAGCTGGTCGAGCAGCAAACGGCCCGTCTCCTTAAGCATGTTGTTCGTTGCTTTTTGCGGCTCAGCGACAACGCCCGCGCCCGCGAGGCCCTCCGCCAGTGCCTGCCCGAGCCTCTGCGTGACGCCACCTTCAGCTCCGTCCTTCGCGATGATGCCGCCACTAAGCGTTGTCTGGCTCAGCTCTTGATCAACCTCTCCGATAATGTCGTCGAGACTGGTCCCGATTCCCATCGTCTTGGCTGAAGTGTATGATCACATCCATGGATGATCACATCCTTCTGTTGAGCAGAGCAGCACCAATAAGGGCGCGTTGAGAATGCGATTGGGTCCGACATCGAAGCAGTAGTAGATCACCGCAGACTCCGGGAGTCGATTGTCCCTGCAACCAAAAATCTTGGAAGGAAATTGGATGTCAACCCTGTCCATCGTACTTTTTCACCCACATTAAGATCGCGTATTAGACGCCGCGATCTCCTGATCTTCTCGCCGACAACAACACTACGCTATGCATTACGAATACATCACAACCGAGAAGTAGTCGAGCCAGCGAACACCGCATGACTAATCACCACGCGGAATAATTATTTTCCTTCTGTGTGACGATACTCGGAGTTAGACGTACGAATATACCCATGACGGAAAAAGGTAAAACGGGAACGCGCGCAGTGTGGCAAAGAGCTTGCAGTTTTTCCATACCCCTTCCCCGTTGTTGCATGAATAGGCGTTATTATAAGGTAGCGGTCTGGGTGGGTTCTGCATGGTGTTTGCTTTGTTTGGGGGTTCAGAAGACACTTATGACGAGCACGAGATGACTATTACTGTTTCCCTCCACCCCCCGCCCCCTTTAACAGTATATGAGTAGGACGATGGTGTAGATTAAGAGGCAAAAGTCAATACCTTTCATGTCCGCCCCCGAGTTTCCCTTGTGAGCGGTGCCTGTTTCCAGTATTTCTTCATTTCTTTACTGCTACATTGTCAAGGATCTGTACTGCTGCATTTTCATGGAGGGTGAACCATGGGATTATCTGGGCGTTGAAGTGCTTACGGTATACTACCTAGATACACTGTGTTTTGTCATACCTGTTATGCGAACTGTTTAGGTAGTCGAGGGCTGGGCTGGCTACGTGGCTGGATGAAGGGATGGGATGGGAAAACGGGGTGATGTGGGTTTTTGTTTATTTGTTGTACATGATGGTAGACATAGGTTAAGAGGAAAAGGGGCATGGGATGGTATGTTACTACGTTGGGGCGGAATCGGTATATACGTGCTTAAGGTATTTGTTGGTACCTACGGTACCTGGGTATGCAGTTTAGAGAATATTGAGGGCTTTGTGCATAGTATGTAGCTATGGTCCGTTTTATGGCATGTGTGTCTGTTGTGTCGTGTGTTGTCTATGTTTTAAGTGGTTGTTGGATGGAGAACTTGGGTATGGAGTTGTGTGTTGTGTATTAGGGAAGGAGAGATGTGGGTTGTGCGAATTGTGAATCTTGAATAAGGCGTGTCTCATTTTGAGAAATTGGAGGTTCCGTGAATGCGTGGTTGGGTATGTTTAGAGTATCTGAATATAGTAACCTGTGACTGAGTATATCGTTTGTGTTGCCATGAACGTGATCGTTCGACTACCAGGTACCTAGATATGTTGGGAATGTCTGAGGCTTTGGATTTGCTGAATGGCGTTGGTAGGCAGTGCTTTGTTGTACAAGTGCAATTCCCTCGTTGATCTTGAGTGTATATAGGAGTAAAAATGCTTGGTAGATTGTGTTGAAGATGTGAAGTGACCGCATATACAACTGCAGTAGATTAAGGGTATAGTAGGCACTGTACGTTAGTTTTGATGTATTATATATATATATATATATATATATATATATATATTCCTCTGATCTTGATATAGAAGATTTGATACTCATTATTCTGTAATGTTTTACACAGTGAGAGGTATAAGCAAACGAACTAATGTAGAGTTTCTTTTTGTGCGTAAGAATGACAATTATTTCTCGCGATTTCTTATTTCGTTTTGAAAAGATAGAAATAGCTTCTGTTCAACTTTAAGCTGTAATTCATCTTGTTTTATGATTTGTATTACCCTTATGTCACTGATGTATATTCATTTTCGTTGTCAAACCACTGAGTGATAGGATGGTGTCTAGATAGGCGCGGTTATTCCATCATAAGCGCTCACATGCGAACGTAACATGCTGGATGCTGTAGAATTAGATTGCTCTGCCTTGACACACTTAGCGCTACAATCTTTGTCCTTTCAATCAATAGGATCATTGGATTCTCACTGACCAAAACAACCATAGTAAGTGGGCGTCTATAACATTGGGTGCGGCGTTTTATACAACACTATGTGAATCATAGCGGGCAGATTCTCTGCCCGGTGGACAAATTTCACGACATACAAGAGACAAGTTTGTCATTTGGCGAGTATCATACCATGGCGTTTTAGAACGACGAATGTCACATACGACCATAGGATCAAGAGAATTCGGCATCCCGTCCGCTCTGCCCGAGACAAGCTTGATACCGCCAGTTCAGTAGTTGGGTCGGTGACGACCAGCGAATCCCTGGTGTTGTATGTTTTATTATTTCTGATAAAGTTTTTGGCATCTACTGTTAACTCCTTTGAAGATATGTAAAGACAGTCATGCCTTTTGATATGTAACAAAGCCCTTCTTGATATGACATCTTGTGTCTGCGGTATTTTGGTCTGCGGCCCCAGTAAATTGTAACGGTCACCGTGAGATGCTGCTACAGACAAACATGTCACATTCGGGGGCGTGATAGAAGTCGGGATAGAGACCTTCGTCTTGTATTATTTGATATCGTAGCTTCAATATGGGTTCAAATACAGAATATGACTACGGAAATACACCTGCACTTATGATGTCATATGTATAGTGAAATGTTGTTTATTCCATTACTTCCAAAGGGACTTCGTTGAAATCATATGGGTGAACACTGAAGATCTTTTAACCCGATGGCATATCACTGCAAGTGAGACAATCTGTTTAGTCGAACCGTAATGGTGGTGCATTGGTTCTCTGTTCTGTTATTTCATTGGTCTATTTCTCTTGACTCATCTTGCAATCATCTATGAAACCAGAAGATCTATATCTAGCCAAACGCGATAACAATGCTGCAAAAAATCTGCGTATCTTGAAATCTTAATCGGCCAGGACAAACAATACTCCATCAACACACAGCGTTCCACGTCCTGATCGAGGGCAGAATTACTAATGCGTTGGTTTCGAGATGGGAGCAATGACACCCTGTTTGATGATAACCCTTGGTTTCGTAGCATCCTGGAAGGACGTCTTTGTCAGGAACTCGGGACCCATTGGCAGTCGAAGACTCCTCTCATACTGAGTCCGGCTTTCATACTGGTGCGGGAGTTGGGATGCCAGATACTTGTCATTCTGCAAATTGTTAGCAATTGCTCCCATCTCTAAGTATCAGTCACAGAACTAACCTTCTTGACACGCTTCTCATTAATAATGACATTGTTCTTCTTGGCATCCCTACGGTCCTCGGGCCTCACGCCGTCTTTCTTCGTGACGATGCGGTGTACGTTTTTCTTGCTGCGATTACTAACACCTTCGCCTACCCAGCTACCCCAACCGGGAAGCGTAGTCTCAATGGTCTTTTCGTCGTCTTCGGCCATCATCTCGTCTTTTTCTTCTTGGAACTGAGCAAGGACATCCTCGCCTCCAAAGGCCTTATCGAGGATTTCTTGATCTCTCATCTGGACTGGCATATGCTGGTCCTCGTCGTCAGAAGAGTATTCGGTTATAGTTGCGTTACCTTTCTTGCTTGACTTCTGGTAAGCGGGAGCGAGCTCGGCATGGGGGGCAACAACAGTCTGGTCGAGGTCTAGGCCGGCGTCAGGTGCTATCCTCTTATCCCCTCTTCTCCTAGATCGAGGCTTTACATCCTGACTCCATGCCCCAGCAGAACCGTTCGGAGTGTGTTGGTGCGTTGAGGAAGCTGCCGGCCCAGTAGAGCGGCTTATCGACGAGTCCGCAATTGTAGTCGACTCGTCGTCGATCTGGTAAATATTGCTGTCTTTCGCTTTCTTGGTCGACTTGAAGGCATTTTTCTTCTTATCAGCCGGCTGGCCGAAGATCCGTCTACCAATATCGTCAGGTCCGTCATCAGAACCACTGTCGTGCTCTGCATCTGAAGCCAAGTCCCTTCTTATTTCGGAGATCAGCTCATCGTTGGCCTGTTTTCGCCTGGCTTCTGACTTCTGCATGAACGCCATGCTCATAAGCTTGGATTGGGGTTCCGAGCCTTCGTCCTCAGCAACGGCCTTTAGCTTTCTAAGTAGCTTCACTCTCTCATCGACTCCCGACTCGTCTGAGTCATCTGAGTCGCCAGAATCATCGTCTGAGCCATTGTTTTCGGATCTTCCCTCGATACGCCGCCGGAGCTCTTCATCTCGCTTAGCCATCTCAGTGACACCCGCACGGACATCATCATCCCAAGCGGCTCGGCCATTCTTGTTAGACTGCTTTGCCCACTTGCTCTCGCGATGCCGAGCTCCCATTCTTTCCATGGCGCGTTGACGGTCTTGAGCTTCCCTTTCCTCCTCACTGTCGATCTCTCCATTGGCGACTTTCACTTCATGCTCCTTCATCTCCTGTCTTTCTCTTTGTTTCCGGTGCACTCTGTGATACGCTTTCGATTTGATCTTCTTTATGCGCTTGGCCTTGGCTTCTTCTCTAGACTTCAACTCTCTTTCGAGACGTCTCTGCTGAGCGATGGCTTTTTTGGACACGATATCGCCGTTCTCGTCGTATACGACGGGTTTTTCCTTTTCAGCAGTAATGTTTAAGCCACTTTCTTCCATGATTGCCAGGATGGTATTCTCCAGTTCGTTTCCGGCATTCTTTTGGTTTAGGGGAACGATTTCGCTGTTGTCGTGTTTGATCAAGCCAGTTTCATGTTGGGCAAGTGGAAAGACAAGACTTTGGTCTGCACGGCGCATGGCTTTTACAGTCTCGAGCCAGCGACCCATAGACTCATTGGTCTTGTCGTATGCCGCGGATCGATCCAATTTCGCCTGAGCTCGTCGAGCCAAAGGTATATCAAGCTTCTGCTTCTTAGTTACTCGGTCTTCCTTGGTCATGAGCTTGAGCGACTTCTTGAGGTCTGAGTCTTTGATGTTCAGCAGCCCTAACTCTTTCAGTCCTATCTTTGGCTTGGCGACAGCCGTAGCATCTTCTTCTTCGGCAGCTTCGCCACCAAACTGCGAGGCCCAGGCATTAATACCGCCTTCGGGCGCACCATCTGCGTCTGATTCGACGTCGGAAGATTCGTCACCGGAGTCCTCATCGTCCTCGTCCTCGTCAGAATCGTCATCTTCGTGTTCACCATCTGGTGGCGCATCATCGTCAGAGGAGACTATGTCAAGGGCGGCTGCCAGATCGATAGCGTCGGACCCGAGCGAGGCTCCGTCAGCGTCGTCGATATCCTCGTCGTCATCTTCGTCATCGCTGTCGTCCTAATTCAACGTCAGTATGCTCAGAGTCACCTCGCCGTCGTGAGGTCTTCCTCTCACCTCCTTGCGCTTCTTCTTGCTACCCCTGAATCTATAGTCCTCAAATCGCTCATTATCACTCTCGCCGAAAGCCTCGTCACTATCAATCTCGGAGTCATCATCCTTGTCTACGGGGCCAACGCGCCACGAATTGCCGGAGCTATCACTGCCGTACTCGATGTCGTCCTCCTCGTCGGCACCACGGCGCATCTTTCTCGGGGGCGCCTCGTCTTCGTCGTCGTCGTCATCGTCATCGTCTCGGGCGTGCTTCCCGCGCGGAGCACCGTCGTCCAAGTCTGCATCGAGCTGCCTATATCGCGGGGTGCGCTTCTCTTGGTCGCCAAACTCAGCCTGAGCTGCAGCAAAGGCGTTGATGGCCTTTTTGTTGGATCTCGACTTGGAGGACTTGTTCTTGTTCTTGCCACCGCCGCTGTTGGCTTTGAGGAGGGGCCGTCCGTGGGATTGCCGGCCAGGCATGGTTGATGAGGTTGGTGTAGTTGATAGAAAAACGGAGGAAATGTTATCGCTGGTTTGAATGGATATGATCAGAGGTTTGAAATTCCCAAATCATTGGTTTATCTCGTTGGCCTTGAAGGGCATTCCGCTCCCTCCTTCTGTAATGAAAGATCACTCTACGTCAAACATGAAATTGGCTGATTGGATTCGGTCGTTTGATTTCAATATGGGCCCTCCTGGACTTTTTTCTTATCGCAGTAGTGGGGGACTGAGGACCTCTTATCGCCTTGCTTAGCGTCTATGCCGGCGGGCTCCACCTCCCCTACCCTTGCACGGTACCTGGGATTTTCGACATTGCGACCGGAACGTCGTCGACGTGACTTTATCCATCACGAGCCCCATCAAACTACCGACGACACATTCTTCATTGTGATTGCACCCAACACAAGTCCTCCAGAGCTCTATACAAACCGACGAACGTGCAGTCTGAGCGGGCAACGCCGCAACAGCCAACATGCAGCCGACATCAGCGCTCCAGAAAGCCTTTCGCAAGTTTCGCCTAACGACAAAGGATATCAAGAAGGGCTTCTACAAGGGAACAGGCTCCGGATCTATGGGTAGACACACAAAGCACGGTGGCTATGTTATAGAATTCCAGAAAGTCCGCACATATGTCGTGCCTTCGGGTCTTGATTCCTTCAAGGTATGCACGCCGCGCTCTTTTATGTCGTCTTTCGCGCACTACTCTACAATGAATGGCCCAAGGAACAAGGAGGATCAATTGGGAATGTACGAAATGAGATATAGGGGGACCAATGGCAGAAAGGACACAGACCTCTCAACAAGAAAAAGCCCCAATAACAGCTACCAATCTGCAGCAAAACAAACGGCTAACCACACGACACACCCACAGTTAACGCCATTCGTCACGAAATCAGTCGAGAAAGTAAAAGGTCGATATGAAGGAAACGCCAAGGGCCCCGACGACCCAGAGCTCTACCTCAATCGCTGGAAGGACGTGAACGGACTCGACTAAATGCCCTTTGTCCCATGTATCGATACTGGGAAGAATAATTATCTAGTCCAGCTCTCTCCGAATGTGAGGTTATAACGGATTGGGTAAATAGGGAGAGAGGGCACCAGTCATTGAGTGTTTTGACAAGCGGACAAGGACAACGAAGAACTGCGGTCACAGCACAGGCGATGATCAGGTCCGAAAGCGACTTTATCATGCCAACTCAGCGAGACATCATATCGGAAAGGGATAGTCTACGGCCTGAGATCCCCTAGGTGGCCATGTAAATACTATACTGTACAACACTAACTTATATACCCTTGTTGTGTCCATCTTCCTTATTCGACATGCGCGCGCTTTGCATCTCTTCTCATATGTAATGTAGGTGATTGCTTAGTTCAGTTCTGGCAGTTCAAGACAGTGGTACTTTTTATACAGTTAAGGCGATGCTTTGACATTCCTGGTACGGTAGGACTAGATCGCGTCGGAGTTCTACCATGTTATTGGTTTTTATTTCTTGGGGTAGGCCCCAAAGGGCTTGCTGTAGGGACTGCATTGGTGTGCGGTGTTTGATGAGGTGGCTTGGTAACTATCTGTCCTGGAGAAATGCGAAATACATGTCAATAATAGCCAAATCAGTCTCAAGCTGGACACCACCAATGGCAGCACCAAAGTTTGTGGTTTCATGTCTGTTGTCCAAGTAAACCTCTTCCTGTCCCTGGACTTGTGGGTATCATAATGATCTCCTTTCCTCCACTCCCAGCCTTCTAAATCACTTCTTTAATCACTCACTTCACCTTTGGCAATTCCTCTTGCGCTGTGAAGAAAGTCTCCATTGGCGGTCTTGTAGCCTCACCACCACGACCAACGAAGAACCCATTAACACCCATCTCAACCGCTGGCGTAGCCAGCGGGCTAACAACAGGCGTCTCGTCACCACGCACCGACGCATCTGCCGCCATCACAGGGCTGACCGGCTCGGGGCTAACCACACTCTCCCTCTTCACATCATCCGGCTCAACAATCTCGTCACCAGCCTCCGGATTCCTCTCTGCAACAATCTTCGCACTCGTGGGTGGCCTACTGTCTAGATTCGTTGGCGTCGGGCTGGCGACACGCATGCTCTGATCCATAGCACTAGTCAATGTGATCATACTCGCCGTGTCCGCCTCCTTCCCCAAGCTGAAGGGCACCGCAATGCCACCCACTATGGGCCTCTTGCCTGCCGCACCCGTAGGCACATACTCCGGCGTAAGCATGCCAGTACCCTCCGCTCCTTGTGTGCCCTCTCTCTTCGCCATCAAACTCGCAAAAGGCGTATCCTCCGTCTGCTGCTCGTCCTTCACAACCTTCGTCCTCGACCGACTCCTCCTAACAGACGGTTTCGGTCTTTCTGCCACGTCCCTCTCCTGTTTTTGTAAATCTGCTGGCGAGCGGGCATTCTGTCCTTCCTCTGGCACAGCGACTTTCACCTCCGGTGTCTGATCGGCTTGCTGTTCTTTCTGCACTGTGACCTCGTCGTGTTTCGAGCCCCACAGGGACCAGAGCGCTAGACCCATGCTCTTGCTCTTTTTCTTCTCTGCTTTGGCATAGCCTGTCTTGCGTCTCGCTGCTAATGCGCTTGGGGGCGGCGTCTCCCCGTCGAAGCCTTCGTACCCCGCCAGCATCTCTTTGAGACGTCGTTTATGGATCTTAGCCCTTGCGCTGGCGAAACGGGTGTCGAACTGGCTTCTTGCTTCTAACCATTTTCTCACTGGACCCTCTTTCACGACGCCGATCTCAGCGGGGTGCATTATACAAGCTTCGAGCTCCTCCGCCGGGCTGAGATGGCTGATGATACCGTGGCGGCTCACCTTTTGTCTGATCATGTGGTTCTCGAATGGTGGGAGCGCATCCCCAGCTTTCCCAATCTCTGTGTTACCAGCTTCAGCTGGACCTCCGTCTTTGATGGACCGCGTGCCCTCGAGAGCGTCATCCGATCCCGAAGAGATAACAGAGATTTGATCATCGTCCATGATTTCGATACCCGTATTCTGGGCTCTCGCAAGGGCCCATGCTCCAAACTGGGCTATGGACCGGAACATGTACTTGGCTGGACGAGTAAAGCTTAGCGTTGGGGCGACGTGACACAGATCATCCCAAACTTGAAGTTGAACATCAGTAGGTTTGAATCGTGCTAGTTGTTCTCGGCCAAAGTCTGTCATGTTGATATCTGCTGGTGCGTATTTGGCGGGATCGGCACACTTGTGAGCAAGGTAGATCTGCTCATCTCGGAGGAATTCTCCACCACCGACCATGATGAGCAGAGGTGGGAGTCCACCAAGAGTAGGTTGCATGACCGGACTGATTAGAGGGTGAGATAATAGCTCGTTGGTGGTGTACATCTGAATTTGGTCCTTCAGAAAGACTTCTTTCCCATCGATCTTGCAGCTGAGATATGTCGTCTCTGCCTCTCCTTTCGGCACGTTCTCTACACCATTGGTTGTGGCTGCGCCGTTCGTCGTGTCGTGGGCTCCATGGTTGTGTGCTACTGTGGCGGGCTTCATCAACTTCGTGTGTCCAGGCCGCGTATTTTTCTCGATTTGAGTCTTGAGCAAAAGATATTCATCCGCATTCAGAGGAGGCCAGGCAGGCGACGGCTTGTGATGGAATCCATTGGACGGAATATAGTCGAACGGAGCATCACCAGAAACACTGGGAAATGAATGGGTCAAGTCGACCCAGGGAGAAATAAGGATGGCTCCCGCGGGCAAAGGGATGCCTCGGTCTCTGAGGGTGATGAGCATGCTCATTACCATACCGCCCCCAGCCGAGTCTCCAGCTAGTATGATGGTCGAGGGATCTTGTGTCTTGAGCAAGTACAGATAGGCAGCCAGACAGTCTTGTAAGCCACAAGGGAACGGGAACTGAGGCGAAAGGCGGTATCTGGGGGCCAAGACCCTGGCTTTCAGTTTCCGCGCATGCCGTTGCATCTGATACCGGTGCTCATCGACACTGCCAAAGAAATAGGCACCGCCGTGGACGTAGAGCATTACCCTCTTGCCCGGGTCGCCCGTCTTTTTGCGCTCGTTGTAGTCGGATCGCATCTCAATCCACTCTGCCTTTAAAGAAGACTCGGGTCTCCGCCATTGCCACCAGTTTTTACCTCCTACTTTTCGAATTCCATCAGGACCCAATTGTTCCTGGATCGTAGCGGCAGATTCGAGCAGCTTCTCCTCGGGGATTTCGACCTCCTCGACCTTGACCCATTGTGGATGAGGGACCCATTGCGCGGTGAATGCTTGAAGGTCTTCGACTGTGTGTTGTGAGGCGAAGGTCAGAAACGAGCGGACTAGGTGTAAACCTTCGTCGTATGAAAGATGAGCTGTAGGGCGTTCGCGCAGGGGTTTGCGATTGAGATACTACTTGGGCAGAATGTTCACATTAGCGATTGCGGTGTTGGAATAAGACGATCCATTCCCATCTCGTCTCGACCTGTATCCTGGCTTGACAACAATTGGCCCAACTTCAAGAACGTTGCACCTTGCAATGCGCCATTGGCGAACAAAGAACTGGGGGATTGGCGTGGAGGTAGCACATACATGTGACAGAAATGTAGACAGAACAGTCGGCGTCACAGCCAACGAAACCGTTGCTGTATTCATTGTGCGGATGTAGCGACAGCTTGAAAAAAATCGATAGAGTCCAGGTAACTCCCAAAATCCTTGACAACGCTCTCCTCGATGCTGAAGTCTATCAAGGCAAGCCGAGGTTGGTGATAAGGAGGTGAACTGTCGAGGCTGTGTGAGGGCCCAGCGGCTTCACGCGCGGTTGAGACTCGATGGCTCAAAGGGGGTAAAAAGGCCTAGCTCATTTAGTAGGAGTGATGTCATTAGGATCTGCCAACAGCCAAATCGAGCTTGGCTTTCACAGATTCGCGCTAGCGAACCCCTGTCGGACCCCGATCTATTGGACGTGCCCTAGACACGCTCGACACCGCAACGGCATCAGCTGAGTCCAACACAGCAACGGACACAAGGTTCTACATGTACGGCTCGACAGACTTGGGCTTTGCATATTGGGCATATACGGTGTTATTGTGGCATGCTGTCCAATCTTCAATGAGGCATTTGTATACGGTCATAAGATTCTGAGACGATCCCCAGTCACCCTCGCAAATTAAAAACAAGGTGATGCTCTTACAATAAGAGGATGGCCAAGATAGCCACATGCAAGGCAACGGAAACCCGGTGTATTTTCATTTCTGTCAAACATCGTCTCGGACTCTCAGTGTAGTATCTGTTGACGAGTAGTTGTCGGGCCTTTTTGATATTCATATATATAGGTACACACCAAATGAGAGACTGGTGAAGAACTGTCCAGTGCTAGTACATAACGATGTATGCCATGTCCTCCAGACTCTCTGGCGTCGAGGTACGAGCAGTTCCGGTATCCAAAAACATGTTCTTCATCAAACGCGACCAATAAGTACCGACAGTGGCAGATCACCAATTGTGCTGTTGTCATTTTCATCAGCTGAAAATGCTCCCAAGGTGTCTGCCGTATTGATGATGGCAATTAGATCAGGCGTGGTAAGTTTCGTCTTCATGACACCGCTTTTAAATTTTGCTTCGGGAAAAATCCGGGCCCAGCATCAAGAACTCAGCGTAGGTACAGGTTACCAGTAGAACGTTGCCGTGGTACCTCAAACCTTCCATTATATCCCACAGGAGCTATACGGACGGACGTGCAAGCAAGGACACCGTTAGAGGTTATATAGTCTGCTTTGACTGAGTCTTGTGTTATATGGGCCTCGAATGTGGCATCTGGATCCTCTTTTACATTGTGATTAGTTAAGCCTATTCCTTCCAGGAATAAAAGAGGGCGAAGAAGTAAAGAGAGTAACTGGACCGACGTACGAAAGAAAGAAGAAGAAGAAGAAAAAAAAAAAAGAAAAAGAAAAGAAGGGAAAAAAAAAACCTGAGCGGACATGATGTCTCGAGAAGACCCTTTATGTAGTCTGACTTACAGAGTCATTAGGTGGTTGAACGAACTATCGAGTAGTTCGGCGCGAGTCTCGAGGACCTTAGACTCGACTCCGAGCGCCCACAATGCAATGTAGACTGACCAGATCCCCCTCCCATCTAAAGCCAGAGGAAAGACCAGACCGCGGTGGGAATCGAACCCACCACTATCTAGAGCAGATCTAGATGCTTAGCCACTAGGCCATGTACTGTTAACAAAGCAGGCGTGTATTCATCTATAAATACCACCACACTCCCCCGGCACCACCCCTTCTTAGCGCTCCTGCACTATTGCAGATTTTGTTGCTATTGCTTCTTGCGCTCTACCCATAAGCATTGTCCAATTACTGGATTCTCGAATGCTTTCAAAAATTGCTGTATCTTACTGTATTGCGCACTCGTTCGACAGTCAGCACCAAATACATCAGCCGCGCCGTGCCTCTTGAGTCCATCCTATCGCACCCTCTCACCACTGCATGTTTTCGCAAATAGACGAATTCGCCATCGTCCATGACGGCCCGAACTATGCCGTCGCCAGCCAGCCCAGCCAGTCCATGGGTCATATTTCCAGAGAGATTTTTCTGAAGTTTTGATGGCGGCTCGCTAGCGGAGCTCGGAAGACATCAGCGATAAGCGAGGCGGTCCATGCAAAACACTACCATGACCATTGGTACGGTTGCTTGGATGCATGTAGGATTGGATGGGTGGATGCCAAGGGTGAGTGATCGGTTTATTGCTCGTACATACAAGGAGAGTTCTTGATGTAGAGGAGAGATACAACCTGTTGAAGGGGGTCTTTCCCCATATTCCTCCACACTTTTCTCCACACTCCTCCGCACATACGGATGCAACCCCGCACCCTGCGGGGCCGCCATGATGGCCGGGATCCAGATCTGTCCCCTTTCAACTCTAACAGTGGTTCCTATCTACTACCACCTTCCAGAGACTCAGGAAGGATAGTGCGAAGGAGATATGGTATTACGCGCGTACGGCTATCACAGAGGTTATTTAGCGTTCGACGGTTGTCAAAAGAATATGCTTTATAGACCTGCGACTATTTTTTGGGAAAGTGACATTTACTTCCATTTTAAGAGACACGATCTCTTGAATTCATCCAACAGTGAAAAAACCTGATACGTTTCCCATCCCTTATGTTCTAATCTCAGAGCGTTCTCAATAGGCACGGATTGATGTGGAGTGGGTGAATCACGATCGGGCAACCCTACTATGTGCAACTCTTAGCAATACCGAAGGTCTATACTTAGTATTGGCAACGTGATTTCCAACCCAACAATCGAAATGGATACGTCCCAAAGTTGATATCAAATGGGGTTCTATTGAGACCCCTGAGCAAGATGACAACGTAATATTGATCTATAGTGTACCGTGAGATACATTCGGAACTTGATGATGTCCCGGTTAAATTTGCTCTCTTGGCTGATGAGTCAACTGTCATTGAGGTGGTCTATCTGCCGATATAGATTATCTAGCATATGTCAGATTCCAGCTGTGAATCAACCTGGTCTCTCAATATTGCCGCAATGGTCCTCAATGAAGGGCTGACAGTCACGGCAAGCCCGTCCTCGAAAGCCTTGGTGGCATTGACGATGCATTGGATGAGGTCTGAGGAGATGGAATGGCGTAGCAATGGCGCCCGCGCACCTCGCAAAGCCGCCATTGTCGTGATAAAAAGGCTATTGTGTGTTTCAGCAGCTTGTATAATCGACGCGGTAGGGGAGCATTCGGAGGTGGGCTCGGGCAAATCACTGACCTGGCGTATATGTACCATGTGCTCTGCGGGCAACAGGGAAGAGCTGCTACAGCACTTGTGACGAAATTACAATACGAGTCAAAAAACCGCGCACAATCTGCCACGGGGGCGTCGGTGAGCGTGTCCATGTAGATGACGCCATATACCGCTGGCCAGTAGATGCTAGCCAGACAGAGGAAGAACTGCATTTGGAGAAAGTAGGTCGCGGCGGATAGGGGTCGGCAATCGCGGTCCTCTGATAGCCCTATTGTCGTGAGTTGGCGCTCAAAGCGGAGGCGCGGTGGAAGGTGGCTGTACCAGATCTCGAGCTGATGAGCAAGCTCGGCAGCAATGATCGGCGCATACACCTCCCTTTCCCGTGTAATAATAAGCGAGGTGGTGCAACGCCGTACCATACGCCACATCGTGATTTCCGCGAGGAAGTAAGCCTTGCCCGCTTCAGGGGGCATGCCAGTTTCGTTCGGCGGACACAGGTCCTCGCCCATGTGCCTCCGTTCCTCACGAAATGGCAGCCAAGAGTCGAATGTTTCTGGGAGGAGGATGCGATCATCAAATTTCCAGATGTTGCTTTCAGGCATATCGATGTGATAGGCGAGTTCGCTAGACAATCATCAACTAAAGTCGACAATGGAATAAGAGGGTGCCGAGGATGACCTTTCAATGAGAAGGATTGACCAAAAACATCGCCTGAGAAGTTCCATTGTGGCCCTGTCCTCGTCACATAGGTGACTGACTGTCAATTAGAAACATGGAAACTCTCATAGATAGTGTATAAGACTCGCCATTTGAATAAGGCTTGTGCCCTGCAAGAGGCCATCAGGATGTAATCATGAGCTTGGCATGGCTTCACCATTATGTTGTAGTACAAGCTCAAGAGCACTAAACACTGCACACTCCTCAGACTGAACTCGAAATGTACGATGGGGAGCATCGACAGAGCGTGTCCAATGTAGACTGAATCCGGCCGAGTCAGATACGCTTCGGCGATGGTAGGACATCGTACAACGGAGCCGATTGCGGCTACCAAAAGAGCAAGGAAGGTATCGAGTGAGGGATCGCGGCCACCGACGATTTCCTCATGGTACATCTCAGAGAATTGTTGAGATAGGATCGGGTACCAATGATGGATCTTATCGCAGAAAGCGGCAAAAGCTCTGCGAATCGGGTGAGTAATAATCAACTACATATCTAATGTCTGGCTTGAAGACTCAAAATACTAATGCATGTGGGTCCGGATCTGCAGAGCATCTTAAAGAGACGTACTCACCGGACTGCATCATGGTACTCAAAGATAAACCGCGGCGCTGCAGCAGGCGAGGCAGGTCCTGTCAAGGTGGATACATCAGTCCGTTCCAGAACCACCAACCGGGCAGCAAGCCTCGAGTCAAGCCCCAGAAGACCCATCATCCTGGGGGTTTGGATGGTCATGAAGGGGAACTCCTTTCGCCAGTTCCGACTGATGATGGATTCATCAGCAGGGTACTCGCTCAGCTGTTTCGGCAGCTCACTGGGGTTCAAGTTCTTGTTGGTATCGACTGAAGGCGGGACTAGGGTGGTCCCGGACTGCCCGGTTCCGGTCCGCAGAGAGAGCAGGCCATCTATATGATCGAGACGCTCTCTGATAGCGGCAAGTTCTATCTCCTGCCTGCGGAGAGTGAGTTTGGAGACTGAGAGTGAGAACACGCTCCGGATGGTCAAAGACTCAAAGGCATTTCATCACCTTCATGGTCCACCATACCTTGAAGCTGGGGGTTCCGGGGCCCGGTAGGTGCAGACAATGTCGTGCTGTTCGCAAAACAAGCAAGTCGGTTTGCGGCCGTCGCATTTCGTCCTGCGCGACCGACACGTTTCGCAGGCGCGTGTGGCTCTCTGTCGCGGAAGTGGCGGCGTATTAGCCGAGGCAGTCAAGGCGCTCATCGTGGACACTGGAAGGCGCTGGGCGGGGAAGAGGCGGCCTAGCTAAAGTGACTGCATTGATTCAGCCTTCGGGCGTGGTCGCTGGTGTGCTTTCTTTTTCCATTATCTCTTAAACTACGCGCGTGGGTCAGTGCAGCGTCATGGCGAAGATTCAGGTATGTACAATTGATCGCTGATCAAGAGAACAGGCTGCCCCATGGGCCCAGCCAACCTTCCCCATTTTCTCCACAACTACTAGAATTTTAGAAGAAGTCGCTGGGTTCCATCGCGTGAAGTCCATCCCCCCTGCTTTCCCCCCTGTTCACAGCCCCGGTCCTCTACCCCGATCCCCCACCGGGCCGCCGCACCCCGGTTCCTACGATGGTTCCAATAAAAGAGCGACTTACACACGGATGACAACGGCCAGATCAATGTCTGACGACCTTATACATAGTAGAGCCTGCTACTACGGTACATAGTAGAGGTTAGGTATCCGACCTTCTGAGCGCCTTCTTAAAGCCAAGTCTTTCCGGTTTCAATGCTAGGAATTAACTACCCCTATCGTGCCCTCCTCAGTGGACCTCTCTGACCATTCGATGTGTGGAACAGCACTTTCATCATCCACTATGCCGTTTTTCTCCATTCACCACCAAAGACATGTCGGCGGTGGCCGCGGCCTGGTCCGCCGCGACTGTGAGTCTCTCCACAAGACGGACACCCAGAGCCTCAACATCGACACCACTGTTCGCGAAGCAGCAGCGGCTACCCACGCCGAGCATGAGATGAGCTTGTTGACAGCCGCCAGGCTCTACCGCAAAGCTGTCTGCTGGTCGGCCCTGCTGTCAACGGCTATTATCATGGAAGGCTTTGACGGCGTCATCCTAGGCAACCTGTATGCCTACCCGCCCTTCCAGATGAAATTCGGCGTGGTCCAGCCCGACGGCACCTACCAGCTCACCGCCGCCTGGCAGTCTGGCTTGTCAAACGGCATTCTAGTCGGCGAGATCTTCGGGCTTTACCTCAATGGCATTATCGCAGAACGGATCGGCTTCCGATACACGATGCTGGGTGCTCTGGTCCTCACTATACCCTTGATCTTCATCGTATTTTTTTCCGACACCCTCGTCCAGCTCCTCATCGGCGAGATTCTTTTAGGGGTGCCTTGGGGTGTGTTTCAGACCCTGACGGCAACATACGCTTGTGAGGTATGCCCCATGGTTTTACGGGCTTATCTCACCACATATGTGAATTTGTGCTGGGTTCTGGGACAGTTCATAGCATCCGGCGTCCTGAGAGCAATGCTCTCGCGCTCAGACGCATGGGGTTACAAAATCCCCTTTGCGCTACAGTGGATGTGGCCCATTCCTCTCATCATCGGTGTGTCTTTTGCCCCCGAGTCGCCGTGGTGGCTCGTTCGCCGCGATCGGATAGACGATGCAAAACGAGTACTCGTCGGGCTCACGAGCCGGGGTAGCGACGCCAACTTCAATATCGACGAGACCATCTCCCTCATGGTACACACCAACGAGCTCGAGAAGGCCGTCACCAAAGGCACGAAATACGCCGACCTTTTCAGGGGCGCTGTCTCGCTTCGCCGCACCGAGCTCGTCTGCGTGGTTTGGGCAATACAGACGTTGTGTGGGACGACGTTCATGGGATACTCGACGTACTTCTACAGGCAAGCTGGCATGGCTGTGGACAACTCTTTCACCATGACCATGGGGCAATACGCTATAGGTGCCGTTGGCACCGTTGTCTCCTGGTTCCTGATGCAGTGGTTTGGACGCCGTTCGCTCTACCTAGGGGGCCAGCTCACCTTATTGATCCTCTTGCTCGCCATCGGCTGTACCGCTTTTGCTGGCAGGGACAACACAGCCGCGCAGTGGGCCATCGGATCACTTCTGCTCCTGTACACCTTCATATACGACAGCACCATCGGCCCAGTGTGCTACTCCCTCGTCACAGAGCTGTCCTCGACCCGTCTCCGGTCAAAAGCCGTGGTATTGGCAAGGAATGTGTATAACATTGTGGGTATCACCACAAATATCATCACACCCCGTATGCTGAACCCGTCAGCGTGGAATTGGGGTGCCAAGGCAGCCTTCTTCTGGGCGGGTAGCTGCTTTCTATGTGCTATATGGACATTCTTCCGTCTGCCCGAGCCCAAGAACCGGACGTACGCGGAACTGAACGAGTTGTTTGAGCAGCGAGTCTCGGCAAGGAAGTTCAAGTCCACAGTTGTCAACATTTTCCCTACGGGATCACCGAGGGGAGAAGGGGGCGGTAGAGACTCGACTATGGCCGAGAAACTGGCCGCTCGGTGATGATCAAAATAGGCAGTTTTGACAGGAAGCTGCGGGTTAGCAGGTCCTGAACTCCTGGATCTCGATTCTCTGACGACAAGGAAACAAGCCTTGCCGGCCGGGGGCTTCCATCTTTTGTTGCGGGTGCAATTAGCGAAGGAAACTCTATAATCATTTCTCTTGATATGTTCGCATGTCATGTACACGTTACCAACAAGACTTGTATATACCCTATGGTCCTCCTCGTAGTCTACGTCCTCTAGTCCCGAGCTGTTTCTGTATATAAACCAACCTTCTCATAGCGAGGTTGGGCGTTTATTAGATGGTAGACCATGTGCCATGAAGAGTCGTCAACGAGTTAGTTGGGTAGAGAGGTTAAGGCACGCGGTCTGAGCAAGACATCGCAGGTCACCGAGCACTCACTCTTCCTGTCGCCTCCTGTCATCTCGAGGCCGTTGACTTGAAAGACAGGCATGACTGATTGGTTCAGGGATGCGCGGGAAGACAGATCTTCGCTGCAATAACCATTCCCTTGGGTGTTGGTGTTCCCTGCATGTCTACCCCGCAGTTGCGGAGAAGTACGATGGATCGGTCCTGGATCATTCCTTGACCATGCATGGTTGACGATCACTAGGTTGTTATGCATAGTTGCCCGTTCTTAGGCGCTAGCGGAGTTCGGAAGACAACAGCGATAAACGAACCCTGGTTTCAGTCAAGTCGCCGTTCGCCCTCCGCCGGGACCCATTAATCCACCCCATCGGCCGGCGACTGAAAGCAACTATCATGTCCGACAGCATGACAACGTCAAGAGAAAGTTGCTATAATCATGAGACTACCGTGCCCTCATTGTGGTCCGTCCGGGTCTGGCATCCACGCGATCTAGCTCTATCGGGATAGAGCCAGCTTGATGATACGATCGAGTACGTCGTCCTCTGACTCGGCAACGAAACCGGAGGATGGAAGCCCTCGGTCAGTCTCCGCCCCTTCGCTTCGTGCCGTCTGATGACATGCGTATAAAGATCAGTGTCGTGGACCGACTTTTCGACGGGATACCTCTGAGATTCTTCTGTCTCGTCCGACTTGATTCCTGCCGAATCTGAGTCTATTGTTCAGCCTTCAGGTCTTACGTCTACCCAGCTCCTGACAATGGCTTCACTCATTCGCCGCGCCTGGGCACTGAGCCTCATGGTGGTTCAGCTGGCATCCGCCCAGAACTACACGGAGCTCTACCGTCCTCAGTATCACTTCACCCCAGCTAAGAACTGGATGAACGACCCCAACGGATTGCTGTACTACAATGGTGTATACCACATGTATTACCAGTATAACCCGGGTGCGGACACCTGGGGGAACATTTCCTGGGGGCACGCAACCAGCAGCGATCTCACTCACTGGGAACATCAGCCAGTTGCTCTTTTGGCTCGCGGTTATCCTGATACCATCACCGAAATGTTCTTTTCGGGCTCAGCTGTCGCGGATGTAAACAACACAAGCGGGTTCGGTGACAATAACACTGTGCCGTTGGTTGCAATGTACACGTCTTATGTAGGTTCTGCAGAATTTCCTGGTCTGCCATGACAGTGCTAATTCGTTCTTTCCACTTAGTATCCAGACACTCAGACCCTGCCAAGCGGAAAGACGGTCGAGGGTGGCACGCAGGCACAGTCCATTGCCTACAGTCTGGATGAAGGCATGACGTGGACCACTTACGACGCTGCCAACCCTGTCATTCCCCTGCCTCCAACACCATACGAAGACCAATTCAAGGACTTCCGCGACCCATTCGTCTTCTGGTACGAACCAGGCGAGCATTGGGTTGCAGTGACGTCGCTGGCTGCACTCCACAAACTACTCATCTGGAACTCGGCAGACCTGAAGGAATGGACTCTGGTCAGCGAGTTTGGCCCATCACACGCGGTCGGGGGCGTCTGGGAATGTCCCAGCATCTTCCCACTTGCTCTCGATGGAGATGAGTCAAACATCAAATGGGTTGCACAAATCGGACTTAACCCCGGTGGACCGCCAGGAACCACGGGCTCAGGAACGCAATATGTGATTGGCAGCTTCAACGGAACAGCATTTGTCGAAGACGACGCAGACGATACTAAGACGAACTGGATGGACTGGGGCCCTGATTTCTACGCTGCCGCGACGTTCAACGGACTTTCCATGGCCAACCGGATCGACATTGCGTGGATGAACAACTGGCAATACGGAGGGGCCATCCCAACAAGCCCCTGGCGCAGCGCCATGTCCGTTCCACGGAACCTGTCACTCCAGTCGATCAATGAGAAGGCAACCCTCGTGCAGAAGCCCGTGGAGGACTGGGCATCACTGGAGGCGGCAGAGGGCTACTCGAAGACTTGGGAAACCCTACAAGAAGGCAAAGAGACACTGCCATTGACCGGAAGGGCGCTCGACATCACTTTGACCTTTTCTACCCGTCCATCGAACTCATCTTCATGCCGTCGCTCCTTGTATAACCGTCGTCAATCGAACTCATCTTCGTCCTACTCCGGCCTCATGCTACGAGCCAATGCCGACCTCACACAATACACTCTCGTTGGTTACGACTTTGGCACCAACCAGATGTTTGTTGATCGAACGAACTCTGGGAATGCTAGCTTCGACAGCACGTTCGCAAGCGTCTACTATGCACCGCTGACGCCGGCAAGCGACGGTACTATCTCCATGCGCATTCTCCTCGACTGGTCGTCTGTTGAAGTATTCGGAGGCCAAGGAGAAGTCACCTTGACCACTCAGATCTTCCCATATGACGATGGAAGTGACGTATTGGCATTCTCATCCGGGGGTACCACCAATGGGGTAAAAGTCACCGCAAAGCCGGTCGTGTCGACCTGGCAAGATGCCACCCGAGGCGAGTGCCACAAAATGTGAGACCGCACAACAGGCCTTTCTGGCCTAACCACCCCAAACCATCTTATTGACATTGACTATTCAATAAATCCGTAAAGAACACCACAAAAATAAAATCAATTGTAATGTTCAATATCGATAGTAAAATGGTTGCTCTACATGCTTTTCCATTGAAGTTGAATTTTCCGTTTTTGATACCATCAATGGTGGTTGGTTGTTAAACATGGTGGCTGCTGCTCTCAGCGACCTCCGGCAAGGCGCTGGACATCCGCATGGCCTTCGTGCCAGCCGCCGGCGCGATGCCGGCGCTCGTGGTCCGCACTTCGAGCGGCAACACGGATTATGTTGCCGCGGCGGGCGGCGTCCACGTTGCGATATTCCAGCCTGGTGCGGATGGGCTGGTGACCGTGTGGGTGCTGGTTGACGAGTGCTCGGTCGAGGTCTTTGGTGGCGAAGGCCAGGTGGTAATTTCCGTCGTGATCTTCGCCTCGGAGGACTCGGCGGGCCTGTCACGGTCTGCCATTGGAGGTGATGTGGAGTTGTGATCGGTGGATGTGCGCAAGATCAGTCTATAAGATTAAGAGGTTCCTTGGGTAGTGGGACGAACGGAAGCCAAAACGAAGATGGCAATCCATCTGTGTTAATGCGACATGGAGTTGCCATGGATAGTCTTTTTGATGTGTTGTCTCCTTATGGCTTGTTGATGTTTCATAAACGATAAATCGTATGAAATAAACCATGCATTTACGATGCATGGACAAAATCAGGTTACCTGTAGATTTACCGTGACATCAGCCAAAAAGGTCTCGGAAACACACATAAGAAATCTATGTTCCGTAGGTAAGTAAGTTATCACATATCTTCGGTCTTGAATAATCTCCAATTGTTGATTGATTAGCTACGCTTTCGGACAAAGCAGCGATCGCGCTAATCATTTCAGTTGCCCAGCACTCCCGAAATGGTAAAGCGCAGGACGAGAACACCCCAAATGGGTCAACCCCAGATCGCGGGACCAGAAGAGGAAACAACTTGTCAGATCGGACCCCTGGTCGTGTGCATACGAGCTATCCAGGCTAGGCGGTCACCATCGGCAAAATCACAAGATCTCGAAAAAACTGCCCCTCCATCCGCAGTCCTTGCGACACCAACGCGACCGCGCCACACCCGCATATTGAAGAGAACGTTACCCATTTCACTTCACTCGCGATACATAACACTCGTCCTAAACATAATTCTGCAAAATGACGTCTACATCCTCAGACGGCCCATCGCCCGGTACGTCCAATGTCAACCCCTATGAACTACATAGGTACCCCACCACGAGCACCGTCAGTCACTAACAAAATCCCCAGAAACGAGACAAGCCGAGTTCGAACAAGGCATAGTAATGTCCCTCCACCTCTGGACCTCCCTCACCATCGCCGTGCAAAACCAATGGGGCGGTCCAGACTCCTCGGACAAACGTGACTGGCTCGCCGGCGCAATCTCCGACATGTTTCCCTCCTTTCCCGACCTACACAAGCTCACCACCGCCTCGCAATCCACCACCACCACCACCACCTCAAAATCCAAAACTCAGAAACTGCCCGAGGAGCCGATACCAGAAGACATAGAAGAAACCCTCCTACAAGTCCTCGGCGACGAATTCGAGACAAACGTCGACGATGGCTCCGAGCAGGAAGTCGCGGACAGGATCATGAGGTGTCGGGCACAATGCGCAGAGGGGAACTTCACGCTAGTGAGCGATTTGAGGAAGAGGTGGGAGGAATCACGGGGGAAGAAAGTCGTGCTGAGGGAAACTGAGGCCCCTGATCAGGAGACGGATGATAGTGGCAGCGATGATGAGGATGACGAGGAAGAGAATGACGATGTTGAGATGGGTGATGCGCCGCAGTTGGTTGGTGCGGGAGCTAGGAGACCGAAGCCTGAGAAGATTATTGATGAGGACGGGTTTGAGACTGTGGTGCGGAAACGGTGAGGATAGCTACGTTTCGTCAGGGGAAGTGAAAATGGCATCAATGGCATTTGGGTCGGTCGTGTGTCACGCATGGTCAAAGGCAAGGCGGTTGGATCTGTTTAAAATTATGGATTGGGCAACGCTCGGGAGCCGCGTTGCAACGCATCCCATGGATGTACAAAAGCACCGAAAGACAGAGAGAGCAAAACATAAGCGAAGCTACGGCGCACCCCATTGACCCGAAATCAGTAGATCAGAACACCAAGAGACGCCAGCTTACGATTCCATTGCAAAACCATGACACATCTGTTGGCCGATATTGTTACGTCGTCCACACTTATACAAGTGTATCTGTCTACTCCCATTCGTCATCATCGCTGTCCTCCGTCTTCCGGGACTCCTTGGGACTGCTAGGCGCCTGGCTGGGGTTGCCCGAGGCGGCGCCCACCACGTCGTAGCTTGTGTCACTATCTGCCTGTGACTTCTCGTCGTTGGATTTGCGGGGCTCCGAAGGCTTCAAGTAGGCTGACTTGTCGACTGTAGTGGTAGCGGCGTCGGCGGGGGCAGGAGGATGGATAGTGGTAGACGACTCTGTCGAGCGAGGTCGCTTCTCGGTTGGTTTGCTGCCGGTGACAGACTCGTCGTCGGAGTCCTCATCTCCCCAGCCAACCTCTTCTTCAGCAGATGCAGCTAGAGCATGTATCAGCAGGACTGGGCGACTGGGCTGTGGAATTAAATGTCATCTTGAAACAAACCTTTGAGCAGATCCCGACGACGAGCCTCTGCTGTGTCCACACTATGTCTGAGGAAATAGTATCGTTTCCAGAAATCAGCGTAGGGCACTCTGCCGGGAACGAGTTTCTCCATGTTGGTCCTCAGCTCGGGGTACTTGGCCAAGTCGGCACTAATGCTCTCCGTCTTTGCTTCGGCATCGAAGTCTTTGGCCCATGCCTCAAACTCAGCCGTCGCGGGGTCCTCGGTGAAGCTCTTTTCGGCGGTATGTAGAACGTGCAGCTGAGCATCGTACCTCGAGCTGTGAATCACACGCTTGCCGGACTCATCCTTACTCTCGAACCGGCTGTTTCCCTCGGAGTCCGTGGCTGCGGAATTCACAATAATGGCGTCGCGGAAGAAATCCCGGACGTTGGTGCCAAATTTCAGGAGAGCCTCGTCGGCAGCATCTTCTGCTCGTTGAATGTCTTTAAACCTCTTGGCGGCCTCGGTCCGTAGTCGCGAGTAGTACGTCTCGTCGGATGAGGATCGGGGTGCTTGGGACGTAGTGGGTGTTGTGGCCGTATCAGCATCTCTGTCTGTGGAGTGTTCACCGCTCGCGCTCGCGGTCGTGTCCTGTGATGGGCCGGTAGTGATGGATATAGCACGCGCTCGTAGGTTGGCGATGCCTCTGTTGAGGCCGAGCGAATTGACTTCCTGGCTCGCTTGGTGGACTACGGATTCGGTCTAGAAGCATAGATGGTCAGATTTGACGTCCAGAATAGCCATACTGATCGTTTCGTATGTCATGTGACCTAGACCTAGACCTAGACTATCGAACGTCGGGCGTCAACATACTTGCTCACGAAGATTCTGTGCCGACTTCTGAAACCAACTTCCCCAGCTGCTGTTGGACAGGTTCTGTAGCGCCTGCTGAGAGGCGCGCAGTGCTACCTGAACCTCCTCATTCAGAGTTGCTTGCTGCTCGGGTTTCTGCCCTGAAGACGTGCCCTCTCCTCTGTTAGAGCTGCTGTCTTTGGGCAACGACTCCTCGACGATGCGATCGAACGCGAAGTCCATGGCTACGGTTGGGATGGGGCGGCGCTGCCTCGTTGTTTCATCGAGAGGTTGCGGGTTTTGGAAGATGGTATGGACACCCGTTGGTTCAAAGGACCAACGCAAGGGTGATGGATGTGCTTGTTTGCTGATTGTGTATACGTAGTCTCTTTGCTGTGAAAGAAGACTTAGTCGTGGGAGATAATTTCAATGTTCACGAGGCTGATGGTAGTACTGTTGCCGTGCGCGTCTACTTTACGGCATCTGATAGACTGATTCAGGCTGGTCGGCTGGTTGGTCGGGAGGTCGAAGCGCCCCTCTTTTCCCCGACAAGGTTTCCACAAAGGGGGCTAAGGTAATCGGCCGCTATAATTACAGGGCTGTCGGCCGTGGTGACAGGCGGCCATATTGTCTGCTCACTTTCACACACTCTCCCACTGATCTCGGACTGACGCCATCGAAGGGCTGAAATTCAGGGTTCAATCAAATGACAACTGGGCACTTGCAACGCGGGGGTTGGGCCTTTATTAGGAGCGGCCATGTAGAATCTATTGCCCGCCGTCTGTGAATGTATTCCCCTGATCAGACGCCAATCAAATTTGTCTTCACTCCGTACTGCATTGCAGAATTAGTATCGGTCGCATAGCATACAACTTGCTCATTGTTGCTTGTCACTATTGAGGTGCTTGGTCTTCGGAACGAAACTTAGAAACGATCGATAGCAGGTTACATTCTGAGATTCTCCAATACTTCGTTCCACAACGGGCTTTGAAGTTTTGAATATTCTTACACCAAGCCCGAGGAGAACTGGAATATCAACAATTACCGATGTACAGCGGACGTTCGTAACAGCATCCACGACGGGGCTTTGGATAAGAATTGACCCTTTCTGATCACGAATACCTCTCCTTTCTTGCGGAATGCGCAATTGAAGCTATCACTTTTTCCGCGACACCAGTATTCCACAGAGACGCCCACCTAGGGAGGATACAGCAGGGATTGAGGCTGGCAAAGCTGCCCTTGTAGCATGACGACGCATTTTTAAGAAAGGGGACCGCTTCTTACGGCACAGTGCTCTTCAATGTTTAACAAGGACTGCAAACGAAGCTTTGTTTCAATGAGGGCTATTTCGGCAGACGTAATGATCATTGGCTACTACTAGCGAGCTGGGTAGTTATGAGGCTACTGCAGTCAGCATCGCCGGTCTAGTCACATCGACCATCTAGACTGTCGCTTCACTCCTGATCGTCGAATGTGGCGAGGTCAGCATGATGTATGTACACCGTCGACCGTGGGGTTTGAGGACTATGCAAGGTGTAGCATACTGACACGCAAGATGAGAATCCAATGTTGACACTTGATTTTATCAGTCCGGTCCTCTTGCGTGGAGCCTAATGATGCACAAGGCAGCCTCAGCAGCCCTGCGAGACATGGCCCCAGACAGTCTGCCCGGAGATATGTGTTGTTACCAGTTGAGCCGGTTATCTGAGCTGGTGATTTTTGGGTGCAGATCCCCGGATCGAGCCAGCATTTCGGGGTTGGGCATTGGACAATTGTTGAAAGGTCGGGACTTGCGAGGCTGGCTCGACTGGGTGTGTAACTAGCATCACCTCGCGGGTCTCGGGTTGGTGAGCTGCATGTCCCCTCGGATCCAGTCAAGCCAATGAAGTTATGCCAGTCGAGCCAAGCCATTCTTACGGAATTCGATCGTCAGTTGACAAGTGACAAAAGTGAGTCAACGTCGGTCTGTCAGGAAACCCTGTAAACTGTTAGCGGAGTTAGCGGACCAGCAAGGGAATGCTCATCTCAGCGTTCGTTACTTTTTCATTTCAGAAACCCTCTCAGCCACCAGTTAGTACTGAGGCCGTAGACGATATATCATATTCATGGGCGAATTGATATTCATCGTCTCATTGCCTGGTTCGGTCTCAACAATTCATACTCCTCGTGGCTCTACCTATCCCCTTACAACAACTCCGCATGACCTTGAATGACTCCCCGACTCTTTGAAACATTCAAGTACCCTAGTCGAGGTGGGGCTTCCGCCACCGACTCTGTGGGGGGCTCAGACTCCATACGATCAGAACAGAGAAGCATCACCATTGGCTCACGACCAGCCACTTCTGATACTTATCGTTCTAGGCCGCTATGTCCGCCCGAGCTGCCGAAGACGGGTCAGTCTTTGCTCCGAGATACCTGTCTCACCCACCAGTCTGCACCTCTACACCAAGTACCTCAGGATACCTACGGCGAGTTTCTTGGGCGACTCGGGAGTCGAAGGGATTCATGAGCCTGCTACTAAGGGGGCTAGGGGCGCGAGACATGGAGGTGACCGCACTGCAGGTGGATAGTGGATAGGTACCTAAGCAGACCCTAAGGTATGAACTGGACGAATGGACAGGCGAGACAGACGAAGGCGGACCCGGGAGCGCCCTGGCAGGGGGGTTAAACGGTTTCTCGATGGGCCCCTCGGGGTCAACTCTAATCGTGGCCACTGGCAGCTGACCAGGGTAGAGCGCTCTTCTTTGGCTGGACATGCAGCCATAGCGGAGCTTACAAATCGGATTTCTTCATCGTCTTCTGCCCCCCTCTCTCCATTTCCCTCCCTATCGACGCCGAAAACCCTACGTAGCCTCTTCACCAGACACACCCAATCAGTCTTTGTACAGTTGTAGGGACAGCAGCACAGTTTCCGCCCTCGACGAGAATACCCCCCCATCTGAAGACGGGGATCATCTGCCAGGAACCAGCAGTCTGCGCGTCCAGCAGTGAGACAGGGGTTTTATGCTCTGCGAGAATCAGGCAGAAAGGCTGTTATTCTCAACTCCTTCACTCCAATTCATACACACCATCGTCACTGACTCAAGTCTTTTCACCTCGTAAAGGCAAAATCTTTTTGTCCCAATTCACCTAGCGCTCTCTTTGACGATAATCATAATCCCTTATTGTCCCTCAGTGGATTAACAAACATTTGGTATCCGACTGTCGTCGATACTCATTGCCCACCCGTGCTCGTTTGTTGGGTCATTAAGAGGATAATTCCACGAGTTGCTGTTGGCAAAGTCCCTATAGTCTCGCTGCAAGTGGCGACTCTCACTAGGGGTCGCCAGCTTACACCAACCGAGCATCGTTCGTTGCGAAAGCTTATTAATTCGACATATCGGATACGGAACCTTACAACCCTCCGCACTACCATATCCCGATAGTCACAATGGCCTCTACGCGCCCCAATGTCCTCCCCAACTTCATCCTCACTCCCCAGCAGCAGAACCTGCTCTTTCGGGCTCTGACATCCAATCAGCCGGACAACCAGAATGCTGGCGCGAACAAATCCGTGGCCCCGTCTGGTGACGCCGTCGCCACACCCCCAGTCCAGCTTCAGAAGACAGGAGGCTTTGATCCCTCTCACCTCCCCGACAATTTCCTAGATTACGACTTTGATCTCGCCGATAGCAGCTTCGACTTTGACTTTGGTAACGACAGCCAGCTTGTCGAACCAGGACAGACGGATCTCACGGGTGGAAGCCCTGCTGAGAGTGAAAACACCAAGGACGGGTCAAAGGCCAGCTCCCCAGAGAACGATTCACCGGACAAGAGGAGTCATCCAGATGACGACGAAGATGATGATGCTGAAGAGGGAGGTGGCAAGCGTAGAGAAAGTGAAGGGAAAGTACCCAAGAAACCTGGCCGCAAGCCGCTTACGATTGAGCCCAGCTCGGTAAGTGACAAACTCGTTCAGTACGCATATTACTACCCACAGCCTAACAAGCCGAACAGAAGAGAAAGGCTCAAAATCGTGCTGCTCAACGAGCTTTCCGTGAGCGAAAAGAGAAGCACTTGAAAGACCTAGAGGACAAAGTAGAGGAGCTCGAAAAGGCATCGGCGGCTACCAACAATGAGAATAGTCAGCTTCGTACTCAAATGGAGAAAATGACCAGCGAGTTGGAACAGTACAAAAAGAGGCTGGCTCTGGTTTCGAGTGCGACGAGGTTTACATCTGGCAGCTCGAGTCGGGTTCGTGGATTTGGTACCGCGGCAATCCAGAACATTAATGATGTCAACTTCCAATTCGAATTCCCCAAATTCGGCATGCTTCCAGGATCGACACCTGCCAATACGACCAAGCAGAAAACGCCATACTCGCCGCCATCGCTGGACAACAGCCCCAGCAGCCAGGTCAGCACCACCGAGCAGTCGAAAGGTACAGCCAAGAGCCGCGAGAGTTCAGACACTCAAGGAATAGTAAACTTCTCTAGCATTCTTAATAATGTCTCCCCCTTGGATGGGCTACCTAGAAATAGTTCGGACACGGCTCCGTTCAGCTTGGCTGGAACCAACACGGGATCTCCCTCGTCATCTTCCAACTCCGCAATGGGTCCCAGTTCATCATGCGGAACGTCTCCAGAACCTTTCACGCAATCTCCGCTTGGCTTTAAGCCTCTCGAAACATTGACAACAATTGGAGAGGAACAGCAGCCAGCTACGACGAGCGACCACAATTCAGGTCAGTGAGCAAGATATGTTGCACCCGAATGAAGATGGACTGACAGACTTGACAGCGTTCGCCAATTTGAACAGCCTGGATTTCACCAACTTTGACTGGCTGTCGCAACAAAATGGTGGCCATTTCGACCCACAACTGTTTGGCGATTATCGCGAGCCTCAGGAAAATGTTTTGGGCAACTCCACATTCGACGACGGCTTCTTCAATGACGCCTTCGACATCGATTTCACCGCCCCATTCAATGCGCCCGCCCTCACCAGTCCTAAGCCTGCGCCCAAGAAAGATATCTGCGCTGAAATTGATGCTCGCAAGGAGACCGAGGATACAATTGTACCAGCCGCCAACGGGAAGTTGCTAACATGTAACAACATATGGTAAGATTCCAGTGGCAGCGCGCACAAATGGAAATAAATCTGACTAATTTGTTCTACAGGGAACAACTGCAAGGCTGCCCTCGTGTGCAAGCCGGCGACTTGGACCTCGACGGCCTGTGCTCCGACCTCCAAAAGAAGGCCAAATGTGGTGGCAGCGGTGCTGTCGTTGATGAGCAAGATTTCAAAGCTGTCATGACCAAATATCTTGGCAAAGACTCCGAAAACTGCAAATTCTCATCTTCGTAGCGCTTCATCATCGTCTTCTGCCCTGATTTACTGATGGCCCTAGGCTTATGCCATCACATCACCACAATGGTATCGGGGTTTTGGTTCAATATCGGCGGGGGTTACGGGATCACGGTTTATACCACGTCGCACCGCTATGATTGCATGAGTACCATGTCACCTGACAGAAGTACTTTTGACTGCTGCGTTGAGACATTTGCGGGAAATCTGGAGTTTTATCAGACAGGCACGGGCACAAAAGGTCGGCTTTGTGGCGAATTAGTCGTACGCATCACCGGCGGATGGAAACATGCATAGGTGGATAGTGCAGCACACACGGAGTCAGTCAACGAAATTCACATACCACGAAGCGCAAAAACTATTTTCTTGGTTACACACCTGGAGCAGCGCGTCGTGATGGACACAAGAAACGAAATTCAGAGTTTTTTTTTGGGGGGTTCTCCGTCAATCTTCACTTATTTTATTCACCCAACATTGAATTTTGGCCTGGGGGAGTGGTCTGTCAGATCGAGGGATACGGGGGAGGGTTATGTTTGATATTTGTGTTGAGCGGAGATTCAGATGAAGAGATGAACGTCATGTGGCATGATGTGTGGTGGACAGGGTTGATACTATGATACGTATCTTATCTATCGAGGAATTATAGTTTTTCTTCATGACATGTGTACAGTCCTACACGTTTGCTTCCATGCCAGTCACTAGTGCTCAGCCAAGGGGTAATATTGTGAGATGTTCATCATCACAAGTGCTGTCCCGTAACTTTCGTATCTAGGCATGAAATCCCCTGCTTCCTGACTGAGTCTCTTTTGTCTACCGGTAGCTAAGCAATCTGATGGCAGAGCAAATCCAGCCCCTATACACGTTACAGCAGAGAGCATACAGTTTTCTGCGGTCAATAAAGACACATTGTTGGCACACACTCAGTATCACATATTTTGTGCATGGTATCTAAAAAGTACAAGTATAATTATATGTTGAACTTATGAATGACTGCCAGCCTATCCCGGATGGCAACCTCGGTGCCACGAAGAACAATCGTACATTGTGACTATCGCTTTCTCCTTAAAGTGCCACGGCTGTAGGATTCCTTTCAACTTTAACTGCTTAGAGCATCATGTTTTTTCTTTCATGCTATCTAGAGGTTTAGCTTGCTACATACGATCGCGAGCTAGGTGGCTTGCGTATCACGAAAGGAGAGGTTCGAGTCCGCCCAGGAAAGGAATACTTTTTACGCTGGAACAGCAAGGTCTGACACTGTAGTCATCTTGAGTAGTCTGTCTGATGGTATGGGCGATTGCTTTTGCCAAAACATTATATGATGTTATCAGACATCTGGTTATTGAAAAGTGAACTTCACGGCTTCCGTTCTGAAATATAAATTTATCACTACGCGGAAAGGCGGAACAGTTTACTTCACATTGTTGTACAGGAGAGGCCATATGGCACCACACAGCCTGGAGACGCTCTCGAGGAAGCTGGAGCACATTTCAGTGCAGTTTACGCACTCCTGGAAAGGCACTTTGCTCGAAGAGGCACAGGGCCAAGTACGTTCTTCGGAAAGAGCAGTTGGAGAAATCAGTCGAAAAGTGGACAGGTTCTTCAAGGATCTCAAAGACGTTGCTCCAGACATCTTTTCGCCAGCAGGTTCATGCCGGCTTCCCTTTTGGAGTATCTCCATAGACTCAGAGGCTACTAGGATTCCTGCAGGGTCAGGCATGCAGCTTTCCTTATGTTGCAGGAAACATGAGATCAGCTGCGCCGACTGTAAGTACGACTAGCTCACATAAATCAGACAGTCGATGTCCGTGAAGGATGGTCTTCTGGTCACGGCTATGCATTATCTGCTGTACAACACGACTACACGATTGATAGACTCATATAGGAGGGGACGGATAGTGTAAAGGCAAAGCGAATACGCACACCTATCCCACAACAAATGCAAAGAACGTATGCACTTATCACGCCCCCAACACGAGTACCTAGTCCACACTCACGACCTCTCCCAATCCATGCATGACCGATCGGCCTATACCTCCCGTCCATTAATGCCCACTCACCGAACATTCTTGCGGATGCAACCATGACTATACTATACCATAAGACCAACCACACTGGACGGGGTAAGCTAACCGACATGCACGTGAAGCAGAAAATACGACTTTATGCGCCTTCTTTACGTCAGCGGCCTGCAGTCATGCAGATCCACCTGACTAACGGCATTGCATACTCTATGCAAAACGGTTTACCTGCTGCTTCCGTGAACGGGAATTGATTCTACGATGCCGAAACATCATTCTGGGAATGGATCGCATGCCACTAAATATCGACATGTGTGTGTATGGGATGTCTGCTCCGGACAGGATTGTGAAAAAGTTTCCTCACAGATATGGGATTGCTGTGTCAAGCAACGAGGCGGGGAGCTATCGTGAACCAATGGAAATCCATTAGAGATTTGTTAGATGTAGATATGTATGAATTGTTCACTTAGTATAACATGCGCGCAGTATGATTAAATAGTTATAAAGTCGACTAACCAGATAATGAGAACCTTAAGTTTCACATTTGAAACAACGAATCTCAATTCTACATAAGATCGGCATTTGTTACTGTAGTTGATGTATCATATATTTATTTTCAACCCAAATAGTACCGCATGGCATGATTCCGGTCTGATCACCGTATGTATCATGGTAATAAATCGTACCCGCGGTCGTTCTTTAGTATACAAGATATCCGAACGCCAGATGTTCCCTACACTATTACCAAATCCATTACTTCATACAAGTGTAATCGTCTCGAGTGAAACTCCCCTTGCTCTCAAAGCCTCAGAAAATAGTCTCGGATCTGAATTGATGACTCTACCCGTCTTCTTACTCTTAAACTTTTTGCAATGAATGGGATCTTTCCTCGTCCACTCGAATGCCACAGGCTCCCATTCCAAAGGGAGTGGAACACTGGCCAGTCGAGGGTCATCATAGGTCCGAATCTTTGGCTCACGGGCAACCGAATGATAGAGCTGTCGCGACTTCCCAGTGTTCATGTCTTTGACGATCTCTACAGACCAAGATTGTGACAATGGTCCTAAGATGACCTCGCCATCCATGATGCCGTGAACGTAGCAGTCACCAACTACCTCGTATGACCCGTCAAGTCGTGCTCTGAGCAGCATTGGGGCATCGCAACCTAACATGACGAATACTTCATCTCCTACAGCACCTATCAGTATAAGACTCACGATAGCGGTTTGCTGGACTTTCACCTACCAATCTGTGGTTTTCCGTATATGAGACCAACATAGCCATTGGAAAGGGTAAATATACAACAGTCCCGAAGCCAATTTGCAGCCACATGTTGATAATATGCCGCTGGTGGTGTATCCAAGTAAAAACTCGTCTGCAATTGACTATAGTAACGTCGTGACAATCTGGCAGTCGGTCTGAACATGTATTTTATGTCCAATGACTTGTACCAAGTGGCGATCGTCATAGGCCTTCTGTACGGGGTAAACGCAGGGGCAGTTGACTCAATCACTTCGTCGCTCCCTGCTTTTCGATTTCCACTCTTGACTTTTTTGAACATTTGTAGAAGACTTGTTGCTGTACTCTGGACTGCCCGACCTGTTCTGCTGAGAAGACGGTTCAATTTCGAAACCTCGATCCGAACTTCATTTAGGCTTGGGTATTTCTTCTGGTCGTTCATTCTATCTTTCAGCTGCCCCATACTCAGGGTGTGAAGATATGCATCCAGATGAGTTTCACCGGTTGGATACGTCGAAATCTGTAGTTTCTTGAAATCCAAACCACCAAGTACTTCTGCAATTTCCACGATATCCGGAGAAGAACTCATTGTCGCGCCAACCGTGGAAACAGAAGCGAATCGTACCCCCATAACTTCAAATCTCCCGTGGGATAACTGCTGCGCATGTGCCGCAGAAACACCACTAGCACAGAAGCCGATGCTAGGAGGCACGGTCGTTCTTCTGGAGTGAGACCAGTCTGGAAGCCATGTAGGCCAAAGGGGGGCATCTGCCGAGTCTACCGTCGTGGCTGAAGTAGACGTAGACATGGTGCTCGATGTAGAACCGGATGCTGTTGAAGACGTCAACGTGGATGCCAGAGTGGCAATCACCGCAGACGACATTGTTGGCGCTGGTGTCAAACTCGACGGAACTGCTGGCCTCGGTGGACCTTCAAGATGGCGAATTCCACCGAATGGTAGCTGTGACAACCTGTCCTCCTCTTCAAGAGATCCCACGAATATTTGCTTGAACGTCTCCATCGCCGTATTTGTCTCTGAATAATCCACAGCGATGCGTTCGCTAACCTCCGGATCGAACAACTTCATCAAACCATAGATCTTATCTCGGTCGTCTTTGCAATTTCGTTGACGATAATCATACAAAAGCTCGTGTAGCGTCAGACTTTGCAGAGACATACAAAGTCCCTTTGGCCAAATGATCGACTGACGCAGCGATTGCGGTATCCCCCCTACCTTGTCGCCGATACACGCAATCGCTGAACGGAAAAAGGGCCACGGGATTTCATCATTCCCAGCCTTAATGATCGCCCTCGCGTTCCCTAGCTGTATTTCTTGCACAATCCAAAGTCTGGTGAAGTATTCGGACAAACACACCTGCTCAATAGCATTAAGCTCGTCCACTCCAAGGTCCAGTTCGAATTCTCGCCTATGCCAATCCGTATGATGGCTATAAGGTCTCGGCAGCATAAATCGGGCCCCTTTCACCAACACAACACTCTCTCCGAGCAAATTCAGCGCCGAGAACGCCAACTCAGTATTTGCTGTACCTGAACCGAGCCATGCTACGACTTTTCGAGCATGCAAGTAAATATCTCCCATGCGCTGTACCTGCTGGCCTCGCTCTCTGTAATTCGTCTGGTCGATACAGACAGCGTCAATCCACATAATCCGAGGCCGGTCGGGATATCGAAGGTACCGAATCGCATTGGCAAGATTGGCACCAAGTGGCATTTCTTTCATGTCCGAGTTTACCACAATCGCTACTTCGTCTCCCTTATCGGAACCCCAAGTATACGAAAGCGCCTCATACGCCAGAAGGAATTCGTCCTCGGTTTCGAACAGCGGATCAAGCGTTCGCTCGAACTCGACTCTATCTGCTTTGTCCGGATCGTCGTGTACCCATCTCGAAAATGCACCGTTCCAAGTGATTATATGACCTTCCAACGTCTCGTAAGCGGCCCAACCTGGCGCTACGCTCTTCTGTGCATCGCGCAGACGCGAACTGGTTGATTGTTCGTTGATAGCTCGGGTCAGCGGTTCTTGTGTGATCTCAAGCCGGATGGAGTCACTAAAATCGCCGGGCAAGATAGTAACAAGACGAATGTGTGTTTCGTCTAGCAAAGGCGGATACTCGTACAGACGCATGAAGTCAAGCCAGACGCCGTATCGAAGATAATGGCGCCAAAGTGACCCCTGACACGTATAGATTGGTCCTGAAGCTTACAAGATCAAAGCAGAAGAAAACGCCGACTTGAGAATAATGTTGAACTCGGAAGCCCGGTCAGAAACAGAGGCAGTACCAATACTCGGGCGGTCGTCGATTTTTCAAGTTGCCCTGTAGCCGCCCAGTATGCACCTTGGCAACTAACTGTTTCGGCGCATGATGCTACGCAGCCATTGGGTGTGAAGCCGCCACACATCTCAAATCGATCAATTCAGGCGGTGTCTGTAGTGCCAATGAAATTTGCGATCCAGACTACCGGGTCGCTCAAACGCCCAATCGCTTCGTCCGTTTCACTTCAACTTTGTCAAGAGAGTTGTTGATGTTGCCTTTTCAAATGTCTGGGACGGCGGTCCATCCACACTCTGAGAATTACTGGCTCAATATTGAACCGAAACCTCTGACAGCTGAGCTTGGCCAGTAAGAACACATCCAACGCTCGAAGAACGCATGAGTGCGCTAGATGCCCAGATGTTTTGGGAATCTATACCTATGCCGACGAGATTGATTCAGAGATAAGACACAGGACTTGTTGAAACGAGCCACGTCACATTTTGTTCTCGCCTTCACACTGCGTAGACGCGTTGTGGCAGAGTCTACTCATGTATACTGCCCCAACCATGTGATCTCGAATCACAGCATTATGCATCCGATCTCTGTAACGACCGGCATTTTCTAATACAACCTCCATCATCCCTCAACCAGAAAGAGCGGGGAAGAAACACAGCGGGTATATCACCATTTGAACAAGAAAGCACAATAATTTCCAGGCAAAACAGCCGCCGCCGCCGTACATGACCCTAACTCCGGATGTGTTGCAAAATTGCCCTGTCAGAATAAACGCATGCTGATTACCCTACGATTTGCCTTGCGCCCTCTTTCCCCAGCACGCCTCTTTCTTTTGGTTTTGGGCTGAACCCTCGCTTCTTCCGTCCAAAGAGGCCGAAGACGCCGCCGGAGCTGCCTTTATCGCCGCCATTGATGTTTGCATCCGGTGGTAATGTCGCATCCTGGCGCGCCAAGTCGGTCCAGCTTCCTGTCCCTTCGAGCGTGAAAGACATGCCACCGGTAGGTGATTTCACCAAGCCAACCGATCGCTGCTGCTTATGATTATTCTGGAAGTGTTGTGATTGCTGAGGTTGTGCTCCAGACCTGGGTAGTTGACCGTTGTACATTCTTGGGTCAGGTCCGTGCTGTGGGGATCGATTGTTTGGCGGTGGTGCGGCAGTCGCTTCGTTCGTTGTAAGAGCTTGTGGCTCACTATTCGACTGATCTGTGTTTCCTCCTTGTGATCTGCTAGGACGATTAGCTGAGCAAAGAAGTGGAAGGCGAGAATGGAAACTCACGCTGGGTAGTCTGTGTATGCCTGCAAGACCGCCAGAGTGTAGTCGAAATTTTTGAAATCCTCCTCGATGCTTTTATAGAGATTCTCTTCCCGAATCTCTTTCTCACTAGCGTCGTTTTTCAATTTTTCTCTTGGCTTCTGTCTTCGTGCGCGTGCTTCGAGTGGTGCTTCCTCTAGCAGGAGTTCTTCAAGATCATATGTAGCATCGAAGTTGGTTTTGTCGGCTGATGGGATGAACTCAGGTTCAATTTGCTTTGCTTCGAGTTTCACAAAATCGATCGGTTGGAAGAAAGGATGGTTGACAAAACTTTCCCACGTTCGCCCCATCCTCCTATCCGGGTTCGGTTCCAGAGCTGCCGCCATCGCTTGCAAGCAACTCGAAGACACCGGTGGTTGGGTTATGGGGAACTTGGCGTTTGCATGTAGAATGACGTTGGTCAAAGAGGTTTCGGAATTGCCTTCAAACGGTCGCTGTTCTCTTTAGCCAGGCTGTACCAGATTTCTGAGCTGAAATGTCCTCTTACCTTGTTGTATATACACTCGAAGAAGAGTACACCCAAGGACCACCAATCTGCTCTAGTATCGTAGCCCTTGCCGGCGTAAACTTCCGGTGCAAGATAAGCCAGTGTACCAGACTTGCTGGTAAGCATCTTGCCTTCTGGTATATCAGATGCGACATTCTGTCATCTGATGTTAGCAAGACTAGGCCAAGCAGGAGTACACCACCACCTCACGCAACCTACAAAATCTGTTAAATGGACGTGTCCTCCAGCATCCAATAGTACATTGTCGGGTTTGATGTCTCGGTGTACGATACGCTGTTGGTGGACATATCTCAACGCGCAGCCCAACTCGGCTATCCAGAACCGTACCGTGTCTTCGGTAAATGTTTTACGTGATATGTGAAATCGTAGGTCACCTCCGCTCATCAAATCCACGACCAGATACCTGTGAAGCATAAATATGGGAAACATGTTTATCTCGTCACAAAGACTTCGGGGGTCGGACGCACATATATTCGATATCTTGAAAGCTGTATCGCAGATTGCAAATAAAGGGATGATTCAGTGTTTCGAGCATCCGACGTTCTCGAATAATGTTTCGTACACTTTCTGATCGCACAACTGGAATCAAAATTGAGTTAGTGATTCGCATTCAATGGCGTATTACTAGGTAAATCATGCGAAACATACCCTCATCTTTGCGTATATACTTCAGCGCAAAAGACAGGCCCGTCTCTTTCATCTCGACTATTCGTACTTTGCCGAAAGCGCCTCGGCCTACAACTCGTAATAATCGGAATTGATTCAGGTTCACTGCGCAAGCAATAAGACGAAGTTAGCCCATTGAACCTATGGAGTGGCTTTCACATTGCCTATTCCGCATTTCTTCGAATCGAATATATATTGCAAAGAGACGTCGAAGTAGCCGAATAGGCATTGATCGCATGATTAGACGTACCCTCGCCGTTATAGTCAACGACCTTGCCCTGGCCGTTACCCATCTGTACGAATGTGAAAGGCGCGTCGCCTGAGTTGAATAGATGGAGGATTCAGACCGGCGATGGCCTCGGAGAGGAAATTGGGAATGGCGTCCAAAGTCGACGGAACCAATTTGCAATAAGTCAAAATTCAAATGACAGTACAATCCGCGAGGTTGCACAGGAGGAGAAGACAGGCCCTGTCAAGAGTCGTTATCCACCTTGGCAGCTGATCCAAGCCGGTGACAAGCAGGCCAGGGGGGGCTTGTGAGGTAATGAGAGGAAGAGGCAGGTTTCAGTACAAGTGAAACGGGCGAGATAAGTAAGCATGGATGTGTATCAAGCGGCGTAGGGGACCCGGCGAGAGGAGCGGAGACAGCAGTTAGTAGCCTGCTGTCGACGAGTGGTTCGTGGGGTTTGAATATGGGATATGAGAAATTGGGTACGGTGTTGCCAAAGTCGATTGGCAAGCAGTCGGTGTTGGGAGACAGAGAGTGACGATGGCAGCGTAGGGAACCGAGGAGTCGGGCTCGGCCGCTCGGTTACGACTAAGTGCTGGCGGTGGGAAGGGGTTGTTGTGCCAAACAGGTCGGGCTGACGCTGATGGGACGAGATAACTGCGAATTGAGGATCAGGAAGAGAGAGAGGAGTTCGCGATAGACAAGACAAGGGCAGTCAGGCAGGCCAGCTTGTCTGGGTTCGGTGGTGTAATGCTCGGTGGGACTCTTTTGGTCGGGCTACCCTCGCTACCCATTCCCCCAGCGGTGGAGACAGCGAGGCCCGTAGTCTCGTCGAGGCCGGTTGAAGAGTGGGCGGGACGGGGGAGATGGGGCGGACTGGCTGACGAGCGCTGGCGAGAATTGGTGCCAAAGACGAGTTACGGGGGCCCAAGAAAACCTAATAACTACAACACCGAGCAGGTACAGTATCGTCGCCGTCAAGGTGATCCCGACGGTGCAGCGGAGGGGGATGGTGGCCGATAGACCCTGGAGTCTGGACAGTGCTGGTAACAAGACGGTAGGGCTGGAGGACAAGTCAGTGCCTTGTCTGACGAGCTGGTCGGGTTGTCTGTCCTGCAGACTGATACAATCATGCAATGTCTTGGAAGGGCATCGGGAAGGGGAGCAGGAAACAAGAAGCACGGGTTAGACAATCCCTATGATATTCCGTGCCGAGAGGGATCAAACACTGTGTTTTTGACGTTGCCAGGGAGGGGCCTGAGGGCCGGTTCTGATTTGCAGTTAGTCCATTTCGTCGTGTCTTCCGTCAGCTTTGGGCTGCTTGTTAGCTTTTCGGCTGCCTTGCTGAGCCTTGCAAGTCGAGCCAAGTCAATCCAATAATGGTTCACAGAATGCCATGCAAAAACGTGGGTTTACGTCCACGAGGCAGTCGGCAGGAGGGCATGCCCGAGCATGGGGCTACGTAGCAATTCCAAGTTATTGCGGTGAGAGAAACCAATGGGAAGTCTTGAGGCCTATCAATCTCCAACCCTCATATTGCGATGGTCTACGACTTCAAGACACTGGCCAATCTCGCTGAGAACAGAGACACAATCGTGTCTCGCATGTGCGGATCCCGATTGGGACGAGTGGTTGCGACCTGCATACTATATTGGCTTGCTTGGTGGTAGACGAGGTAGATAATGCGAGGAGGTGTCAACGATGTTCTCTACTCGGACTCTAAACTGTACAGAATAGGGGGGCTCTCAATTGCTTGTTCTTGCTTGTGGTTTGATGAAGCAAAAGAACCGCGTGCATGTCTGCCGCGCCCTTCTCGCACAGAAGCGCATGAGACCAGCTGGACGATAGCTTCGTTTCTCGATTAACTGCCTCAGTGCAGTAGATACGATAGTTACTACCTAAACTCACAGTGCTTTTATTACCTTACCTTACCTACTACGGATTACGGTTGCTCCCATGTCGCACGAAAGACGTATTGCCGCAAGGCACATCGTCTGCCTCGTGGCTTTTGCACCTCCTTGTTCCACAGGGAGCCATTCAGACTCCACAGCGCTGATAGCGAGATCCACTACGCTGCCAGCTCTGACCCACTCGCCCATCACCATGCCATATCATAGGCGTGCGCATGTGCCCATCACCACTTGAACATACAAAAAGCTATTTCCGTCGTTAGAACTTCCCCTGGCTAACCTACCCTATTCCTGCTAGCCTCCAACCGTCTTCCCCTGCTGGTCTTCAGACTCCCCTTACCTGTCTCGCGCTTTCTTACCGCAACGGCACAAGCGTGGGACAAGCCTCATTAGAATTGCGGTAATGCCGCTGCTCAAGAGCTTCTTCACCCCGGGGTATTCTGTCTACTTGCGACTTATCTGCACGGACTACTAAGCACGTCAACCCATCCCCTTCGTCCCTCAGGGCATGGGAGATGAATTAGCAAAAAATAACCTGATCGGCACCTCTAACCTAAAATGGACGGTATACTTGTAATCCTGCTGCAAATCTTACTATGATAGATGTACTTTGGCCGGCTCGGATTGAGGCATTAGGTGATTTATGTATCGGTCTATCCGTGCGTCCGTCACCCCTGAAAATCACTGTACTAGTGCTGACAAAGCGTCAAACCATCGTTATAATTGATATCACCATGATCGTGAGGCTATCACGGACCTCGCCGTCGCTCTCATTTCATCAAAAATCCTTTCCCTTCAGCGCGTGGAAGTTCAGGTGGAAGTACAAAATGGTAAAAATGACCGACATTAACAAGAATCGAACCCTTAACTTCTGCTGTTTGATGCTGAATGTTGAAAAGTGACGGGAATCGCGTTTTCAGGCCTGGAGGCACACGCCCTGGTGGGTGGTGGTGAGAGGGTCATCACTTGAGACGTTGAGATGGCTACAGCGATGCCGAGACTGAATATTGGAAATATGCAAAATAGAATGAGTACATGACTTCACTACCAAATTACACCAAAAGTGATGTACAGCCGCTAGTGCGAATATATCCCTGTTTTTGCTAATTCATCTCCCATGCCCTGAGGGACGAAGGGGATGGGTTGACGTGTTTAGTAGTCCGTGCAGATACCTACAAACAGCTTGGATCATGAGCTTGAGATCAGTCTAACGTCATCCATTCAAAGTCGCCGATGAGTTGATGCCCCATCCCTTTGCTGAGTCACTAAATCGTTTATCAATTGTACCTAGGTATCTTCCAATGGAGAGTCTAGACTGTTTGTTACCTTACTGCTCAACTACATAAAGTGGTCCCCGACGGGCGAGACGGTCTTCAAGTTGCGATGGGGATAGCTCCGCATGCATTAACTCAAACGTAGTGCCTCGCTCGCCTCTTTCATGCCTTCCAGCCTTACCCTATGATAGCAATTGATGAGTCGACAAGCAGCAGTTCTTTTCAGGAAAAACATCATCCCTAGCCTCGAAGTGCCTGCCGGTGCAAATGATAATCCAGGGTCGAGCCAGTCGTATCTACGGGTACATACCTCTCCTGCATGTAATGCTGCAGCTTCTAGGTAGACTTGACACACAAGCTAATAAGAGGTAGATGTCAGCCTGCCGGACCTTTCTCCCTTTCGAGATAGACCGGTAGATCATTCCCCATACCATCGTGAGAGCGTTGTGTTTGCGCACCATGACCCCGTCTGTCTATACTGGTTCTAGTCGGGTTTCGTGGTCATGGCGTTCGTATTTTATCGAACTGTATGAGTTTAACATAGCTTGGTTGCGATCTATCGTGACAAAGGTTCCCGTAACCCCTGATTCTGTCATTCTGTCCAGGTGAACGCTGACCGACGCTTCTGTGAGTAGACATTGTTGCTCATAACATTGAAGTGAGGTAGCATTTCAGCTGAAAGAAACATGCCTCGCGTGTCCCTGAGACGGCTGCTACAGTTGCATTCATCTTCCTTTTGGGTAGTTCTGTACTTTCGACATCCATGATCGCTTATCTTCCTCAATTCTTGGAGATAGCTGCACTATCCATCACCACTAGCGATGCAGTGGCGTTGGAGGGAAATACCGAGCTGAGATGCATGCAGCCCTGACTCATGCCCAACGTGAAAGTTGAATGAACGGCCAAGCAGCCCAAGGGACCAGTTCCGCTCCGCTGTGAATTCGGTTCCAGCCCAGCGGTATGCGGTATGCGGTTTCATCCGAACGTCGATTTGGGCTGGGTCCATGTATGTTTGCGTTTCCATGCTTTTCCCCCTTATTTTCTTTGCCTCACTTCGTTTCCTTCGCTTTTTCGGGCGATGCATGTCGAGCAGCAATTTTTACCAACAGGCAAGGATACAGATCCTCCATGCAAGGGCGAAACAATGTTAGTAGGTTATTGTCTCGCAATAGAGTATATGTAGTGATCTTATGTAAATGTGACTGTCTCAACGTCATGTGCCTCTCAAATCCAGATGAAATATGAAAGTGGCCGGTATTTTCGTTCATGTTGAGGGTCACATGTCGTTGTGTAACAAGTTTACAACACATCAATCAAGAAAAACTGGGCCACTGGGCCTCCTCAATATGACAGCGAGGGTTTAGAAGAACCAAAATTCAATCTGAAGTGATCAATCACCTGCATTGATGCCGCATGCGCCGCAATACCACGCTGACCACGTTTCCTGGCCGCGAACCACGACGCGGGAGGGCTGCGCGCCGGGTCAGGCCTCATTTGAACTTTCGGAATCGCCGCCCTGTTAGGCAGAACATAAACTCTACGGATTACTCCTGCATCCTCTCTGAAACTAACAGCTCAGCTCCAAGGAGGCCCAGAACTTTTGTTCACAACAGCTGTCTGTTGGCACCGCTGTTCCGAGGGCTGTTGTCATCAATCCTTCAGTGAGTATTCAGCTGATCCGGTTGACAGCTACAGATCTACATAGGTCGCTTGTTACGCTTGAACGGTAGAAAGGTTCAGGCGCCTTGAAAACATACAGCCAGAAGAAGCCTCATTTCTCATGTCAGTCAGTACAGAAGTACCAGAAGTGATCACAACATTATGTTTATGAAACGTCAAAGACAGGTTGTCAGCTTCAACACTTTTCTCGATAGTCTGTCCACAAAACCCGGCGAGTCACCAATGAATTCCGGGGGACCATGCTCCCACGTTCCCACATCCCGAAGATCCCAGCGAGGCAGAGGCCAAAACAAGTGAGACCGCAAAACGGGCCTTTCTGGCCTAACCAACCCAAACCACCATACTAATACTGACTACTTAATTGATTGGTAAAATCTACCATATCTAGCAAATTAATTGTAACTTTTAGCATTTATAGCAAAATGACTTATTTACATACTGTCTATTCAAATTGAATTTTCTGATTTCTTTGCACTTTGAATGGTGGTGGTTAACATGGTGGTTGGACTGCTGCGTCACACTTATTTTGGCCTCTGCCTCGCCCAGCTACGTACGTTATGACATGTCTTATTTTGAAGATTCCGGAAATCAGACCCCTGTACAGATTACATATATCGACTGTCACATATCGTATGTACATACATACATCGACATGCAAGTTACCACTTCATAATCTCTAGCCGAAGACAGAGCGAAAAGTCGGAGCATTATCCGGACCTGGCTCTGAGGCTTGTTTGCTTGCCTGGATGACAGATGCGACTAGTGTTTTGCCTTATCATGGGCAACACGATGTATATCATTGACGCGTACGCATTTAAGCCCTACCCCGGCCGATAACACGGTTATAACTATGGACTACTAAACACGTCACCATAGGCTTCGTCCCTTAACCTATGGGCTATTGATTAGCTGAAGCAGGGGAGTATTCGCCCAAGCGTGGTACCTCTATTTTGGCCTGGTCTTAGTAGCAGAATCAGGTACTTCGGTTTGAAGCATGGCCGTGCGTGATCTAGCCTATTTCATAGCATAGATCATGTAAATCATACATTGAATGAGGGCATATATGGCTGCACGTAATATATCGCAGTACGCCCTACCGACAGTACGTCGGACAGTATACATTCATCCCTTATGATATAAGGCCAGAATCGATGTATCTATCCCGATCAAGACCTAGTGTTGCCTATCAATTCATTTTCAGCTAATCAGTAGCCCATAGGTTGAGGGACGAAACCTATGGTGACGTGTTTAGTAGTCCATAGTTATATCCATGGGACGGTAGAACATGGCAAGTTTTGAGTTCAATTTGGGCAAATACACGTCTTGTGATGCTTTGTTAGTTGATATACCCTGAACAAGCATGGATAGAGCATGGAGACCGTTCCTGATAATCCTACTTCTCTGTCTCCCAAACGCCTCAATCGCTCCGAGCTGCTCGCTAGTGATTTGCTGCGGCCAAGCAACGAAAATAGATCTGTAATATGCAAACATGATACATCACTTTACCTGCCGCAACCCGGTGCCATTCGCTTGCTTCCGAAGATATTCTAGAAGCTGATCCGGCACCTGGGTGGATGGGCCTCCTCGATGACAGTACAGATATCTCATACCACACCATAATGGATTCCATGTTGAACTGTCAAACATCAGTTTTTAGTCGCACGGTACAGCTAGGCTTCGGCCATCGACTCTCACTGTACGGAATGCGTCCACTCTAATTGCTAATGATTGAGTACCCGCAGACATGAAACTGATCTGCTTTCACGTGAACTGATGATTAATAAACATACAGTTCTGGAGCACTCCCTTTTCTTTCGGCTCTACTGCAGTGTTAAGATTATGCCACTAGTGAAAACACTCATCAGAACTGTGCACATAACACTAGGAATTCGAAAAAGAACTTGTAATGGAATCCGAAGTTTTTGGTTCTAGTGGAGAAACTGGGGGAGAAACCCTGGCTCGTCTGACCATCCTACGTGCTTCCATTCCTTCTAGAAGCATTCCTTGTTGGACCAATTGAGCGCCTTCTTGCCCTTGTAGACTGTAACTGCAGCAGATTCAGGGGGTCCGCAGAGCTGTTTGCGACCATTGGATGGTTTGTTCTAGGGGGGGTTTGTCCTCAGCCACACAGCCTTGCCTTGCGTGCTTTTGTTTCATCGTGCCCGTCATCCACACAAGTACATCACTGCTCATATTGCTCATGACGGGATCCCGCGATTGCCTAGGGCCTAGGTCAATGGGGAAGTGAGATGAGCTAATAGGCAAATTCTTCGTAGTGCGCGGGTCATCCCATTGGGTAGGTTTGCAGCTCAAGACAACGTGCCCATCGAATTCTGCCCTCACCGCCAATCTTGTTTTCGAAATGACTTCGCCATTCCTACGTGCCGACGTGCTTTCAAACGGCGATCTTCCACTGAGATGCTTCTTTTCCCAATGCACCCCAGATGCTCCAATTTCGACGACTGTCTCCGAATTGGCTAAAAGCTAATCCTTCGGCTTCGGCAAATGGTCCGGATCGATTTCCTGTGCTGCCGGCATACTAGACTCTTCGATGGATTCAAACCTGTCAAGGACACTTGGATCCCTTTCTAAACGGGCCTAAGGTACCGCCCCGTGCGTAACGGGAGGAAGAGCAAGGCTTTCCGCTCGGAGATGCCCGGGTCAAATGTTAACTAAGTCGCGACGAGGCGACTAACCAACTACATCTTCAGAGAAAGCTCTGCGCAGTCAGAGGAGAGAAGTCGAACTGGACACACACCTTGCGATGCGCACACCGCTTCCGGCGACATTGTTCAGCGCAGAGGCGCCTGGCTCCCTAACTGATGACGAGTGACCCATCTGGTGACATGTGATAGCGAATAAAAGTCGACAATCATGAACAGAGAATGGTGGTTCAAAGTTCCTTCGGCCTCATGTAAGCATCAGATCCGTCAGTCGACAATAATCGGCTCAACCGTGTCACCACTTGTCTGTGTCCACGAGTGTGGTTGTACACTGCTCACGCCAACTCCTACTCTCAGCCCACATAAAACATGCCCCAAGCAAAGCTCAGATATCGGAGCAATAGACTCTGACAACAAGGGTTTGAGCTCTGAGACTGAGAAGCGCACCTGCCGGCCGCGCGAGAGTAGATGAAGGCACTTTCGTCGTGAAACGTCGTATTATGGGAACAGGGCATCTCACGAGAAGACCTTGGACCGACCCGTCCGCCGACCCACGACGAGGTGCGCTTTGCTGGCGTCAATTCGTATGACGTGGGTCTCGGGAGTCTTGTTCACAAATCGTTGTTTCACTGGCTTGTCCAACCAACTGCGCTCCCGGGACGAAATGCAGGCCCGGTACCCACGCGCACGCTTTCGTATATTGTATTTCGGCAATTGACCTGGTAGACATGGACTCTGTCATTGCGCACAGAGATGTAACTCGGATGTAAAAAGTTGCGTGTGGTATGTACCCATGACCGATCAGATATTCGCAACTGCACTCATCCTAGGCGGGTGCCCTTACCAAACTACACAGGAGAACCGAATAATTGAGGCTCTGCGGCGCCCCAGGTACTGACCCCGACTGACGCGGTCCGCGAATTGGTAGTTGGTCGTCAGACTGAATCCGACTAATCGCCTTATCATTCTCTCAACGCCGTGACTGGAAATCAATGGGCAATAGCAACTGCCCTGCCCTCGAGAGTATTCGCTGCGCCGAGCATGACGGACAGAGGGCGCCGACGTGAAAACTGATTGATGCAACAGAAGATACGGGATGACAGGTTAATGTCTGTTATTAGTAACAGTCCGGACCGACGCTGGCATCGTTATCTCCGCGGATTCTTCTCTTCCGCACAGCAATGTCGATGATTGGTCCAACAAGCTGCCTTATCATTGAATCGCCCCCCCCCCCGACATCACAACGCCAGATACGACGACCAATACGTCCCACTAACATGATAGACACCATCGTATGCGTGGTGTGTAACGCCGATTCCACTTGACTACCTAGATTTTGGCCGTGGAGATGTTGAATCTTGCTACAATCCCAAGTGCTACTACCGCGGTTCCCGAACGCCGAACTCTGCAACGAGATCGAAGATCTTGTCTTTGCACTAGTAGCATGTACAACGATCCAATGAGAACTCAGCTGTTCGTTATATTGGTCACTCGACTATACCAATCGTTCTATTAGCACGAGTTTCGTCCTACTTGTCCGGAGATACAACCGTGGGGTAGATAGCTGAATGAAGATGTGTTGAAGTACCTAGGCATGCAGTGAGACCAATTTCCATGCATCGATTTCATTCTTTTGTTCCTGAATCACTATTTATCACTGCTCCTTACATTCGAACCACCGATGTGATCATAGAATCGATTTGCCTGACCTAAATTGAAAACTTCTATTTCTCTTGATAACTTCTCTTTCAACCAAGAACGAAAAGGCTAGAGTAGTCCCCATGATCAGTGTGTGAACATGGCTCCGAGTCAGAGAAAGAGGCTCGTCGTCGTCGGGTTGGGCATGGTGGGTATCGCCTTCATGTGAGTCGTCAATCGCAAACAGAGCCCACGAGACCTCGTCTAATACCCCAGCGAAGAGAGAAAGTATTGAAACTAGACTCCCGAGCTCGTGAATACGACATCATAGTCATAGGCGACGAGCCACACTTTGCCTATAATCGTGTTGGCCTAACGAGCTTCTTTGACCATCGGAAAGTCGAGAATCTCTATCTAGCGCCCGAGGAATGGGTGAGACCATCCACATCACTCAACGGCATACCATACTAAGAATAGAGGTAGTACTCGAATCACGCACCAGATAACCAGCTCAACTATCATATCAACACACTCGTGACGGGCATCGACTCTTCAAATAAAACAGTAACATGCGCAAACGGCGATGTCGTCGCATACGATGTCCTGGTGCTTGTCACCGGCTCAGATGCAGTCCTACCGACGCATACGCCAGGGTACAATGCCAAAGGAGTATTCGTCTATCGCACAATTGACGACCTGCAGAAATTGATAGAATATGGCGAGATCCGCAAAGGCACTGTCGGAGCCGTAGTTGGCGGTGGACTCCTAGGTCTCGAGGCAGCGAGTGCAATGCTTGACCTCAAGTCGTTTGAGAAGATCAAACTCATCGAACGAAATCGTTGGGTCATGAGCCGACAACTGGACTCCGAAGCAGGCAACCTCGTCGTCGAAAAGGTCACAAACCTCGGAATCGATGTCATGTTGACAAAGAGGGTGAAAGAGATTAAAACAGACGAGACAAATAGCGTGGCCGGCGTCGTGTTCGAAGACGGCGAGGAGATGGATTGCTCGACTATCTGCTTCGCCATCGGGGTTAGGCCGCGAGATGAACTTGCAAGAGGTGCAGGTATCGCATGTGCGGAGCGAAGCGGTGGTATCCTCGTGAACAACGACCTCTCGACAAATGTTCCAGACATCTACGCGATCGGGGAGTGCGCAAGTTGGGAAAACCACACATTTGGTCTCATCGCCCCGGGCATCGAAATGGCGGACGTGCTCTCGTTCAACCTCACACAAGCAAAATTGCACCAACCACGAGCCTTCAAACGACCGGATCTAAGCACCAAGTTAAAACTCCTCGGTGTTGATGTAGCCAGCTTTGGGGACTTCTTTGCAGATAGGGATGGACCAAGTTTTTTGCCCGCGAAAGCGGCACGAAAAAAGACACCAGATGGTGGAAAGCCCAAGCCTCAAGTCCAAGCCCTGGTCTACAAGGATCCTTTCGCTCAGGTGTACAAGAAATATCTGTTCACGGCTGACGGCAAGTACCTCCTGGGCGGCATGATGATAGGCGATACAAGCGACTATGTCAAGCTTGTGCCGATGGTCAAGAACCAGAAAGAACTCGATATCCCCCCTTCACAGTTGATCCTTGGCGCGAAGAAAGACGGCGAAGATGGCTCTGACGACCTCGACGACGATACCCAGATCTGCTCGTGCCACAACGTGTCCAAGGGCGACGTCGTCCAGACAGCTAAGGAGGGCACCTGCAAATCCGTTGGTGAAGTCAAGGCTTGTACGAAGGCTGGAACGGGTTGTGGTGGTTGCATGCCGCTCGTGACGAGTATATTCAACAAAGCGATGGCGGACATGGGCACCGAGGTTAAGAACTACGTCTGTTCTCATTTTGACTACTCACGCGCCGATCTGTACAACATTGTCATGGTGAAGCAGCTCACTACCATGGAGGAGGTTATGAGGGAAGCTGGCAATGACAAAACTTCGGATGGCTGCGAGGCTTGCAAGCCCGCCGTGGGGAGTATATTCGCTTCGCTTTACAACCGTCACATTATGACTAAACCCCTACACGGACTACAGGAAACCAACGATAGGTTTTTGGGCAACATCCAGAGAAACGGAACATACTCTATTATTCCACGGGTCTCGGCCGGCGAGATATTACCCGAGCACTTGGTTCTCATTGGCGAAGTCGCGAAGGAGTATGATCTATATACAAAGATTACTGGTGGACAGCGGATCGATATGTTTGGTGCCAAGAAACAAGATCTCATCGCTATATGGAAGAAGCTTATTGATGGTGGTATGGAATGCGGACATGCATATGCGAAATCTCTTCGAACTGTCAAGAGTTGCGTCGGCTCAACGTGGTGTAGATATGGAGTCGGTGATAGTGTGGGGATGGCAGTTCGTGTCGAGGAGCGTTACAAAAGTATCAGAAGTCCTCATAAGCTGAAAGGAGGTGTAAGCGGGTGTGTAAGAGAGTGTGCCGAGGCGCAGAGTAAAGAGTAAGTCTGTTCTTCTTCTTTCTTCTTCTTGAAATGTCCCTTTCCGAAAACCTTAAGCTAACAGAACACCCAGCTTCGGACTTATCGCTACTGAAAAGGGATTCAATATCTTCGTAGGCGGGAATGGCGGCGCAAAACCGCGACACGCCGAACTGCTCGCCAAAGATGTCCCGCCGTCTGAGGTGGTCCCCATACTCGACCGATACCTAATGTTCTACATCCGGACGGCCGACAAACTGCAGCGTACAGCCCCCTGGCTCGAATCGCTGCCAGGCGGACTCAAATACCTCCGCGAAGTGATACTCGACGACAAACTAGGAATCTGCGCCTCTCTAGAGTCCCAAATGCAAGCACTAGTAGACTCATTCTTCGACGAGTGGGCCGAGGCAATCAAGAGTCCCGAAATAGCCTCCAAATTCCAGCAATTCGCAAATACGACCGAGACCATCGAGAACGTAGAAGTGGAACAAGATCGCGGACAATCACGTCCCGCATTCTGGCCCGCGGAATCAGCGACGGAAGACTTCAAGGGGCTGAAAGACCGCTGGTCTAGCACGGCATGGCAGCCTGTCATCGAAGCGAATTACTTCGCCGGCGCGGACGAGACACCAAACGGGATATCAGCCAACATCAAGCGTGGCGACACACAACTAGCCCTCTGGCGTGTCCGCGGGAAATACTACGCAACGCAGCAGATGTGTCCTCACAAACGGACCTTCGCTCTCTCCGAGGGACTCATCGGGCAGGAAGCCTTACCCCCTACGCCACCTACCACACCTCCTTCATCCTCTCCATCACTCTCCCCGCCCGCAGATCCCTCCAGTACACCGCAGAAAGAACCCTGCGGTAGTTCCAAAACCCCCTGGATCTCCTGCCCCTTCCACAAGCGAAACTTCGACCTATCTTCCGGGTCCTGCACAAACGACGAGTCGCTCTCAATCGCCACATTCCCCGCCGAAGAACGCCCAGACGGCCTGGTCTACTTACTCCTCCCCCCAATAGCCGAGCTCGACGCCGAGCTAGGGACAACGAAGTGGAAAGTCAAGCAATCAGACTCGGGACCGAGTGAATTCGAGGATCTCGATAAGAAGATCGCTTTCAAGGGGCGGCGGGCAAAAAAAGTTGGCGTTACACCACTTGCAGAGACGAGTGTGAAGAAACAGCCTCTTGGATCGGGATCTGGAGGATGCGGTGGGGGAATTGACTGGTGATACCGACTAGACTTCAAATACAAGAGAAGGAATATCTCTGGAGAGTGTGGTACGATACATACATATGTGCATTAGGAGTTGAATGAGAACATACAGGGAAAGGGCTGGTCAGATACATATTGCCGAGAACCCAGACATGTTCAGGAAGGGAATGTCATACAATAAAATCACCAGTACCGCAACAGTGCTTCTTCTCAACAAGTTTTCTTTTCACTACGCCAGTCTATTCCGGGATAACGACACCGCCTCAGCCCTAAATGATGAGAAGTACCAGTTTCCAGCTCACTGGAAAGCTGTGGAGCGAGAAATATTTTCCTACCTTCAATATATTCGACACCACTGCTTATTCACATGTATCCAAGCCCGTTTGCCATTATTGTCTTCGGAGACGGTGTATGATTCCAACGTAACTTGCGGGAATAGACTCGAAGCAACCTGGCAAGTCATGTAGAATAAACTGTTCCAAAGCCCGGGTTGATCTACTTTAAGGAGATGCATATGAGGTTGATCTCGCCGCGCTTTCAGAATACCTTGTAATAGACCTGTTACTCCTTGACCGACTCGGAGTATTTCTATTTCATCGGGTGAGCTGAAGCACGATCTATCTGGCCAGAGGAGAGTAGGTAGCATGCCTGGATGTACTTGTTCGAATACCTAGTAGGGAGGCTGCAGTTCATATCATGATGGCTGCAGATTCATCCAAACAAATGTGAACACCTGCAATTGGACTACAATTTCGGTATACCGGAAGCCAGTATTCGTGGAGTTTGTATTGCACGTTTCCCGAACTCACTCACCGCCGCACACGAGGCTGGGCAAACAGTAGACAACAACCCCGGTCACGAGCACAGCAGAACGAAGCATTTGTACAAGAAATGATTCATTTTCTTGTCACTACAGGCAATTAATAATTTCCGTCCTGCTTTTTTGGTTCAGAAGCGAAGACCGAAGAGGTATCAAACAACCCTATAGACCGCTCAATGTCGCAATCGGCCAATTCCATTACATGACAGGTACTGCATTTTCCAGGGAAGAACAGAAAGGGAGCTTGAGATCGGGGCAGGATAGTGATCCGACAGAAGAGCGACACAGCCCAACTCCCACTTCGACATGCTGCATGGCGAAATGAGGCCCTAGAACTCGTCCAAATCGTGGGTATCTGAAGGCAATATTTACTCCTCCTCAAGGGGAACCTCCTCCTCGTACTCCTCCTCTTCCTCATCAACACCAGCATCCTGGTATTGCTGGTACTCGCTGACCAAGTCGTTCATGTTGGACTCAGCCTCAGTGAACTCCATCTCGTCCATACCCTCGCCAGTGTACCAGTGCAAGAAAGCCTTGCGACGGAACATGGCAGTGAACTGCTCACCGACACGCTTGAAGAGCTCCTGGATAGCAGTCGAGTTGCCGACGAAGGTAGACGACATCTTGAGGCCACGGGGAGGGATGGAGCAGAGAGCGGTCTGGACGTTGTTGGGAATCCACTCGACGAAGTAGGACGAGTTCTTGTTCTGGACGTTGCGCATCTGGTCCTCGACCTCCTTCATAGAAACCTTGCCACGGCTAGAGAATGAGTCAGTACTGAGGTGTCTGGTAGAAGATAGAAGTATGTAACTTACAAGATGGCAGAGCATGTGAGGTAGCGACCGTTGCGGAAATCAGAAGCAGCCATCATGTTCTTGGGGTCGAACATCTGCTGGGTCAACTCAGGAACGGTGACAGCGCGGAAAGCACCGGCGCCACGGCTGGTCAGAGGAGCAAAGCCAACCATGAAGAAGTGGAGACGGGGGAAGGGAACCATGTTGACAGCCAACTTGCGCAGGTCAGAGTTCAGCTGACCAGGGAAACGCAGACAGGTGGTAACACCAGACATGACAGCGGAGACGAGGTGGTTCAGGTCGCCGTAGGAGGGGTTGGACAACTTGAGGGTACGCATGCAGATGTCGTAGAGAGCCTCATTGTCAATGCAGAAGGTCTCGTCGGAGTTCTCGACCAACTGGTGGACGGAGAGGGTGGCGTTGTAGGGCTCGACGACGGTGTCGGAGACCTTGGGGGAGGGAACGACGGAGAAGGTAGCCATCATGCGGTCGGGGAACTCCTCACGGATCTTGGAGATCAACAGCGTACCCATACCGGCACCGGTACCACCACCGAGCGAGTGGGTAATCTGGAAACCCTGAAGGCAGTCGCAGCCCTCAGCCTCGCGACGGACGACATCGAGGACCTGGTCAACAAGCTCGGCACCCTCGGTGTAGTGACCCTTGGCCCAGTTGTTGCCGGCACCAGACTGGCCGAAAACGAAGTTGTCGGGGCGGAAAAGCTGACCGAAGGGACCAGCACGGACGGCATCCATGGTACCGGGCTCGAGATCGACGAGAACGGCGCGAGGAACATACTTGTTACCGGCACCCTACAGACACAGTGTCAGACTAGCAATCCTCGCAAGTATGCCATGTGGAAGGAACGTCGTGTACGTACCTCGTTGAAGTAGACGCTCATGCGCTCGAGCTGAAGCTCGGAAGTGCCGTTGTAGCTGTTTCGGTCAAGTCAGTCGATGACATCCATCAGTAATAATCGTCGGGCGGTGAAAACATACACGCCATTGCCGTCGAGACCGTGCTCGCCAGAGATTTGTTGCCTAAAGCGCAAGAGTCAGTATTGATGCCGGTGACCGTATTTCGCGTCTGTGGTACACACCAGAAAGCAGCACCAATTTGGTTACCCTGAAGAGGTTGGTCAGTACATCCACATGAACGATCGACAGATGATGGAGAGGCCATCGGGGGTTCACTTACGCACTGACCGGTCTGGAGGTGAACCTAGAAGCGAAAAACACGAGTTAGCAGAAATCTTCATCGATGTTCATCGATGTTTTGGTTCGAGTAACGAGTAGGCGGGGACATGGATTGACAGCGAACGCCCAGGCTGCCGATACAAGGACTGAGATATAGCTGTGGAGAGGGACAGGATCCAGGTTGATCGGATTCGAACGCGTTCAGACATAGGCAAACTCAAATGTGTGGTGTGGTATTGTTGGGCTCGGCAGCCATGTAAACAGAGGGGTCGGGGGACACGGCGGGCAGGACGCGGCGGAGGGTACTCACAATCTCACGCATGTTGGCGGCTTGTTGATCTGAGGAGTGTAGACGGGTGTGGAATGAGGTGATCGTAGAGCAGGATGGAGGAAGACGGGACAGCTACGCAGGCAACTGAAGGGAGAAAGGGGAGTTGAGTTAAAGAAGAGAAAAGAGGAGCGGTGTGGTGGTGGTGGTGTTTCTGGTCTGGGGCTAGTGCCAATTGATGTGTTGGGCGGCGGGTCGGGGGGGTGCACGCCAGCGGCCAGCCAGCGACACTTGGGCACGGGCAGATGAAGACAGGTCGACGACAGGGGATAGCGGGCAGCGCTGAAGCTTTGGGCTGCAGCTGTGCTCTCTGGTTGGTCAAATTGGCCCAATTTCAACGCTTGCCGGGAGAGGAGACGAGACTGGACAGCAGACGGGTTGCAACAGTTCATCAACATCCAATGTATTGCTACGTGTATCGAAATTTTGGAGGAGAAAGTAGCAGCAGAGAGGGAGGGGCAAAGAAATCACGACCCCAAACAGGCAAAGAGTCCCTGCATCACTCCAATCACATCGCCCCTGCCGCCGAACGGCTACTCTGGATTCTGCCATGCCCCTGTCGCCAACGCTACCGATCAGGGACGCCCACCCCACTTTCGCGGGCACTTGCCGAGCGACCTTCCAGTGCACGTACCATATCGCTGCCAAAACACAACCGCGTCCCTTGCCGTGCCTACCAAAACTCCAGACGGGTGAGGTACCGTTGCAGCAGCTTGTCGCTGTGAAGATACTTTAGCTTACCATTGCTTTTCTTTTGCCGCCAGTCCTCACCCGGTCTAATTGACAAAGTACAGCTACCTTGAAGAAACCAATCTCGAAAATGAGACAGCTTAGATCCTGAAGGGATCACATCATGCTTGACCAAATGGCACGAAAACTTGAAGGCACTCATATGGGCAGTTCACACGACAAGGGGAGAACATCCCTTGCATGCTAAGCGTGAGCCTCAGTCAAGGCTTGGATCCTGGCAACCTCATCTCTTCCGGCTCTCACGCCTCATGCAATTTGTGGCCCTTCAGAATCATCAACATTCATTCCATTTTTGAAATCGAGGCTATCTCGGTGTTGACTTACTTTTCCATGATATCTGCTGCCTAAGTGAACTAACTACCAGACGCTCTAGAGCACGATTGCCTTCCCTCATCTTCATGCTTCAGTATTGCTGACCAGAGAACAAAGCTGTCAGCCTCAGACAAAACAAATCCGGATTGCAAAGACAGCCAGAGTATAAAGGTCAGCATGGGGTGTTGTTATAAGTTCACACATATGTTCCGCTCTCATAATCATGAGTCCTGAAATTGGACTCTTCAGCATGATACGCACGCAAATCCAGCAGACTCTTGTCAACACATAACTGCGTAGTGATTACAAGTACTTTCTCTGCATTTCCTCCTCACGTCACTGATTTTCTCACACAACATAATCCTGTTCTTATAACCTAGTAAGGTCACTGAGCCCGACATCATAAATGGAACTATCATAGCACACCTCATGTCAGCGCCACTCGCCTCACTGAATAGGTCTCACGATCTAAGCTAGCGGCATCTTCAACAACTGTGCAATGGTATAACTTGTCCAGGATAATACTCATATATATCATCATTTTTATGCGGAGTTTGATAAAAGATCTTTTCTGCCTAGAGATTAACTGTAGACAATGGAAAAACTTTTGTGCCTTATTTATCACTTTCCTATTTCATATCATTTTCCATATAGCACCCACGACATTCTCTCCGAAACACCTCCATAATACTCTAGTGACCTGTCCTTGCCAATGATCATTACCGATATTGTAACGCAGCAGCTAGACTACGATTACAACATACATATCTCCAAGTTATTAGTGGCTTGGTGTAGAGTTGACACAGTCACTGGTAGAGTGATCTAGGATTGACAAAACCTTGCTCGAGATCTAAATATAGGAGCATAAGTTAGGCGGAAGGAGGTCGATCGTTAAACCGCTTCGGATATTCTTAACCGCAACGGTGACAATGGTTTGGTAGTAAAGCAAGAAGCCGAAGATCGGTTTCTTACAAATTCGCTATTCCAACATTGAGGTTCTTAACACGCACCCTTCACGTCAAATATCATATCTCTAACAAATCTAACAAACTAGGGACCAGTAACTAGTGTAGTGTAAGCAATAGCCTTACATATATATTCTGCATAGACACGTATAATTGCTTCTAAAATATGATGTAAAATCTTAACAACCTGATATAGTTTATAGATAGCACCAATCTTACGCTCTATCGTATGCGTATTTATTAGACCACGAGATAACCATCTTATATTTTAACCCTTAAATCTGTAAGGTTACTAACTGTTAAATAGGTTGTGTGTGCGCACTTAATAGGCAGAAAAGCAATAACTATATATTTATTTATTCGTGTTTATTTCGAAATAAAGGGGAGTCCCGAAAAGGACTCCGTATAAAGCTTATATAAACTAGGTTCTATTATACGGACTATTTAGTTATATGCTTTTTGTATAAAATATCCGGCGTACGTAATAATTACTTACGCCGGCTATTTTATACCTGTTATATATAATAATTATTTACGTTAGTTATTTTATAACCGACGTATATAATAATTATTTATTTCGGTTATTATATAGTTTATTTACTTTTGTTTATATAAAGCGAATATGCTTTTATACCGAGTAAAAATTTTTTCGCGTAATTATAATTAAATATTAGCAAATTTTTTTTTTATAAATAAATTACGTAAAATAGCTGTTTTTTTAATACTTTATATAAATATTATTTATTTTATTATCGTTAAATAGCCGTCGGTATACGGTTTATTTGCTTTAATATCGAATTAAAATATATTATTATTTATATTATAATTAAAAAAATAAAGAATTTATTAATCGTTTATATAATAAATTAAAAAGTAATTAAATAACCGCTTTTATTTTATATATTTAATAAAATAACGTAAATAATAAAAAAATCTATTATATAGTAATTAAAAATTAATAAATTAATTTATATAATAGTTTTTATTTTTAAATTATTAGTTATAATATTATTTATTATACGATTTAACGATTAATAAAATCGGTTATTATATAATATATAAAAAGTAATAAAATGCTTTAATAAGTTAAAATTATAAATTATCGTAAATTTTCGCGTAAAAGCTATTTTATATAAAATTATAGCTTTTTATATAATAAACTTAATTTTTTTTTTTCCGTACGTTATTATTTTATTTTTTATTTACGCGTACGATTTATTATTTTTTTTTTTTTTTTTGCTTTTTACTATTTTATTTAAAATAGTTGTTTTATTTAATTAAGGCTTTAGCCTTTTTGCCCTAAACAATTCCGCTTTTATTACGGTTTAGCTTTTTGCTTTTTTTATTAAAGGTTTTACCGTTATTTTCGGAGGTCCTATCGTATAATAGCTTAATTTTTAAAATCTTACCGTAAATAGTATTTAAATAATTTTTCGCAATTATTATATGCTTTATTAAATTACCGTTATAAACCCTTAAATATATTAAATTATTAGCGTTTTTAGTCCCGGTAGTATTACAACGTAGTATTATTTTATTGCCGTCGGTCGCGGCTTTATATAAAATATAAATATTAATATATATAGTTATACGATTTTATGTTTTTGCTTTATTAATTTATATAAATAAAATTAAAAACGTCGTTTAATAGCTATACCGTTATAAAATATTAATATTTTATACGGCTTTAACGACGTTAATTTATAAAATTTTTACGTACGTATATTACGTTGCGATTTATATTTTTACGGTATAATAGTTTAATTTTATAATATTGTTCCCGCTATCGGCTTTTATAATGTTTATTAACGTCGTATTAATAATGCCGCTAATATTAGTTTTTATACCGATATTTTATATAAGCAATACGTTTACGTATTAGGCTTTTTTAATAATTTATACGCGAACTATATTTATTATTCGCATATTGCTCGTTATTTTTATCGGGTTTAAAGTAATTAATACCGGGGTAATTAGTTCGGGGTAAATAGTGCGATGTTTTTTTTTTATTCGTACGTAATGTCGTTATCGCGAATTGAATTTTATTTATTTTTACCTTTATTAAATACGTAATATAAAATATAATGTTATATTTTTTTATACGATAAGATAATTTTTCGTATAATTTAAAAATAAAAAAAAAATTAATAAATATTATATTATTATATAAAAAAAAATACGTAAAAGAAATATTCGTACGAGCAAATATTATTTTTATTAATTTAACCGGTTAATAAATGCTTCGATTTATATAATAAGTCGATTAGTTATAACTAATTATATAAACGTTTAATTAAGGTTTTTTTTCGTAAATACGTTCGATAAATTGTTTTTATTATTAATTTCTTATATTTTTAAAATTTTACGATTTTCGTACGTTTTACGTAATAATATTACGTCGATGATAATTGTTTTTAATTTTATAAAGCATTTATATAACGAACGTAAATCGGAATAAATAATTACCGGAATTTGGTTTAATTAAAACGTATAAATAATTTGTTATAGTATTGTATTAAAAGCGATAGCGTAATTGAAGCCGGTTATTATACCGTATAATTCGTTTGCGAATATATTTTTTATAACTTTTTTATATTTAAAAGAATTTTAATATATAATATTGCCGTAAATTTTAAAACTATCGTTCGTATAAGTTTTTTTAGCTAATACGACTAAAAAACTAAGCTATAAAAAAAAGTCGGCATTATTTGTAAATAATTTATTAATAAAAATAAATAATTTTATACGTATAAAATCGAATAAAATAAAACGTAAGCCGTACGATAAATTTTTTATTTATTATCGTATTTATATATTTAAAGCTTTGATATATTCGTTTTTAAGCTTTTTAATTTATATTATAACGGATAAATCGTATATAATTTCGAGTTAATAAATTAACGCGATATATATTTTTTTCGCACGTTACGCTATATAGTTTTATAATATTATATAAATAATAAAATTAATTTCCGATAGTTACGATATTTAGCTTTTTTATATAAAAAAAATATTTTCGCCGTTTAGCAAAATCCGATTGCCGTTAAATTTAATCGGGGTATTTTATATAAATATAGTTTTCGGTTTTATATAAAACTTTACGTTTTTTAACTTTTATTTTTTTAATTTTAAAAACTCGGGTATTATAAAATTAAATATATCGTTTGTTTAAAACGTAATAATACTAAAACCGTTAGGTTTTTTTTCGGTTAAAAATAAATACGGGTTATATATTAAAATACGTATTTTAAGCTTTTTATAATAATATATATAATACGTTTTATATTAATATAAGCTTAATTCGATTAAGCTATATAAAAGTTATATAACGCGTAATAAAATACTCGCTAAATATTTATTTCGAATTTTTTTTAAAAGTCGTACGTAAATAATTTAAATTAGTTTATTTATCGTTTATACGTACGTTTATATAATATTTTTTAGTTTTTTTTTAATTCCGTACGACTTAATTAACGTAAAATTAAAAGCTAATATAAAACGTTAATTATTTTATTAAATAGTTAAAAATTAAATAAAAAGTGTTTTTTTTTTTTCGTTTTTATATTTTTATACGATTATTTTAGATTTTTTGTATAAAATAGTCGTTTTGTTTTTAATTTTTTATATAAAACGTATATCGAAAATTTAAAAAGTTTTTAATATATTATTCGAATACTATATAATAATAAATACGTTTTAAGCTAATAAGTTATTAATTTTTTTTATATCCGATTTTTTAAATAGTTTACCGGGTATATTAATCTTTTTTTTTTAATAAAGTCGTATTATAAAAATAAAATCCGATTTTTTTTTATCGGTTATAAATATTTATACGATAAAATGTTTTTTAAACGTTTTCGTTTACGTTTTAATTAATTAAAAACCCGTTATAGCTTTTAAAGCAATAGGTTTTCTAGTATAAAGCCTAATTATACGATAAATGTTTTAATTTCGATATTTTCGTACGATAGTCGATAATACGGTTTAATTTATATATAATAAAACTTTTAACCGTTTTTTAAAATTACGTTTCGTTTTTTAATTATTGCAATTTTAAATAAACCTTTTTAGCCGCTTTTTTTGCGTTATATAAGTATTTTTAATTATAAAAAAAGCTATAAAACGTTATATAACGGACCGTTTTTTGTATTTATTATACGATTAACGTTTATTTTCGTACGTACTTTTTAAATCGCTTTTATAATTTTTTAAATTATTTCTGCTTTTTATACGATATTTAAAAAAAAAGGAAAATCTGTCGTAATTTAAAAATAAGCTTTAAAAACTAATAAAATAAATATAAAGCCGTTTAAGCTAGCCGTATTATTTAAAGCCTTTATTACGATTTATAAAATCGTATAATCGTTTATTATATTAGAAAGTTTTTCGTATAATATATCGAAAATACGGCGAAATAGCCTATATATTCGTTTAATTTTTCCGATATTTTAATAGGTTTTAATTAGAATTTTTTAATATAAAGATTTTATTAATTATACGTTATTTCGAAACTTTTCGGACGAAAAATTCGTACCGATATTATACGTAATTATATTTAATAGTTTTTAATATACGTAAATTTAATACCGATATAGGGCATTTTAAATATTTCGCGCGAAAAAAGATTTTAAAAATATAATTGCTTAAAATCCCGTTTTTGCGTTAATTACGTATAATATAGGCTTGCCGTTAATATATACGACGTTAATAACGATTTTATAATTAAATAATAAGTTATTTTTAATTAAAAATTTAAACCTTTAAAATGCCGTTACGTATAATTAATAATAACGATAAACCTGTTTAATTTTTTTAAATATATTTAAAAAAATATTATAGTTAGCTTTTTTAAATAAATTATAAAGTCGTTTCGCGCGTTAATAGTTTGTTTTTTTATATATTTATCGTAGTTTTGTTTTTATAAAATATAAAGCTTATTTTATATAACCGAAATAAAAAAATCCGTAATTTTATTTTTTAATTATATCGTATAATTTGCCGTTTTATATAATTTTGTTCGTTAAATTGTTATAATACGCTTTTTGCCGATTTATATCGTATAATAAAAATAAAAAAAGCATAAAAGCGTTAAAAATATAAAAACGGATTAAGTTAATTAATATTTCGACTTTAATTTTTTTAATTAAAAGTATATTTTTAGCTTTTTTAAATTATATAAAAGTTTTTTTAAAAGTTTAATCGATTTCCGTATTTAAAAACTTTCGTACGTAAGTTAATATTTAAAATTTACCGATAATTAATATATTTGCGGCTTTTATATTTTAAAAAATATTTTAGTAAATATTTTCGTATAAATTATTTAATATAAAAATAAATATATTATATAGTTTTATACTTTTATACGAAAAATTATTAAATCGTAAAATATTTTTTTAAATTATACGGTATATATATAATTAGTTTATTATATAATACGATATTTTAGTTTTTTGTTTTTCGGAAAAATTTTTTTTTTTTCGTCGTACGGTTAATCGTTTTTATTTTTTATTTTAAAATATTTTTCAAAATCTGCTATATAAATATCGACCTTTTTATTTAAAATAAAAACGTATTTAACGAGGTATTATTTCGCGTAAGTAATCTTTTTTTTAATATATTTTATAAACTAGTAATTCGTTTTAAAGCATATAAAACATTTTTTATTTATACGATTAAAAAAACGTTAATATTAACTATAAAAATTATATAAACTGTAATAAAAATAACTATAGAATAACCTTTTACCGCGCTATTTTTTTTACGTACGATTATTATTATATTATTTATTATTATAGTACGTTTTAATAAGTTTTTTATTTTATATAAACTATATTTTTTTTTGGCTATACCGAAATTTATATTATAGTATAAAAATCTAAAAATAGGCTTTCGTACGTGTTTTTAATATTAATTAAAGCTTATTTAAATTCGGGTACTTTAATATATATTTATACGATAACCGAATAGAATTAGTTTTTTTTTTAGTAATTTAAACTAAAAACGTATTATATTATATAAAAGGTTTCGAAAAGCTTTTTTAATACTTTTTATTTCGTTAATATTAAATTATTTTATATAATACGTTAAAAATTCGTTAAAGTTTATTTGCTTTAATATTAAAAATGGTTTATTTTTATATTAAAATAACGATTTAGCGTTTTATATGTTTTTTTTTATATCGTTTCCGGCCTAATATTAGTATTAAAATATAATTTAGCAAAGCTTAAAAGGATTTAAAAAAATACCGTATAGTAATAATTTTTAGTGATTTCTAAAATACGGTATAGTTATACGAATTACTAAATTTTATCCGATAGTAAATTATACGGTAATTTAATAAAGTTCGAAAAGGTTTTTTACGATTTTTAAAAAGCTATAAACTTACGTAAATCAATTATACCGTTTTTTATTTAATAAATTAATATAATAAAGTTTTATTCGGTTTAGGCTAAAGTTTGCCTTTGTAATTATTTTTATTTTATAAATCGATATATCGTATTGTACGTTTTTTGTTATTTTAAAAGTATAAACGGTGTTTTATATATTTTACGTTATTTTAAAAGTACGAAAAGTATTTCGTATATTTTACGTTGTTTAAAAATAAGTTATATAAAAAATAGTTATATAAAAAATGTTTTTTGTATTTATTGCTTTAAAAAAGGTTATATAATCGTTCGTTTTTAGGTTTTTCGTTTTAATACTTTAGTTGTATTTTTTTTTATTTTTTTTATTTTTTTAGGTTATACGGGAATAAAACCTTTTTTATTAAATCTAAACGTTAGTTTGGATAAAACTGTTTAAAAATAAGGTTACGTTGTATTAAATATTAATTACGTTGTATTAAATATTAATTACGTTGTATTAAATATTAATTACGTTGTATTAAATATTAATTACGTTATTTTAAATATTAGTTATATCGTACTAAATATTAATTACGTTATTTTTAATATTAGCTATATCGTATTTGGTATTAAAGGCGTTATACTTTTTATATAACTTTTACTTTATATAAAATTAGTAAACTTTTCGCTTATAATATTATTTTCGAATTATATTTTTCGGTTTATTAATAACGTTTATATTATTTGTTTAATTATACGTAATACTTTATTAAAATATATTACTATTTAATTTTTAAAGTTTTTTTAAAAATTAAAAATTAAATATTTACCCGGTATTTTAGTTTATTTATATAAAAATACGTAATAAACTATATACGTTATTAAAAACTCGGCTAATAAGTTATTAGATAATTTAAAATTATTATCGTTTTTTTTTTAATACGATATATTTTTTAACGGTATTTTTTTTAATTTTATAATACGAAATTATTTCGGCTTATTTTATCGAAAAATCGAACGAAGCTTAAACTTTATTCGAATTATTAAACAAAAAAAAACTATCGTTAATTATCGTATAATATTTATCGTATAAATCGGTTTATTATTTTATTTTAAATAAACTAAAAAAAAATCTTTTTATATTTTTTTTATATAATACGCTTAAACCGGTTATATAAAAAAAAAATAAAACAAAAACGTAAAATCGTATTATTATTTTTTAATTAATTGCTTTTTTCGTTTTTACTAATTTATAATCGCTATATAATTATTAATTAATATTAAATAAGCTATATATACGCATTTAATAAATAAAAAAACAATAACTATATATTTATTTATTCGTATTTATTTTAAAATAAAAAAAAATCCCGAAAAAAATTTCGTATAAAGCTTATATAAACTAAGTTTTATTATACGGACTATTTAGTTATATATTTTTCGTACGGAATATCTAACGTACGTAATAATTACTTACGCCGGCTATTTCGTATTTATCGTACGTAATAATTATTTACGTCGGTTATCCCATAACCGACGTACGTAATAATTACTTATTTCGGCTATCGTATAGCCTATTTGCTTTTGCTTATACGAAGCGAATATGCCTTCGTACCGAGTAAGAATCCTTTCGCGTAACCGTGGTCAAACACCAACTAATTTAATAAACGATATTAGAAGCTAACACCCTCTTTGGCTGCTACCATTTATTATAGATTTACAGTGTTAATAACGAGGAAAAGAAGAAAAGGATAGAGCGCACAAACTCCCTCGTCTATTTGACCAATTCTAAGGTATAACAGATTGTGACTACAATGCTTATCTATCTTCATGAGGGTAGAATTTACTGACTATGTTAACCATGCACTCAGTGTAGTATACGCAACCGCAGGCCGACATACAAACGTGTCCTGAAATACCTGATGTGTCCTCAAAAGTGGTTCATCACACTAAAATCAAGCGTTTATAGTGATACGATCCTAACCATGCTTTTTTAACGCATCCAAGCTAGACAATCGCACACATTGGTTAACTAGCCTTTAGATCAAATTCACATCACATCACATTATTTAATATGACATATTAGTAGAAAGGTTAGAGCCAATTTAAGTTGGTATCAACAAGTCATTAATTCGTATTCATTATCTTGCCATGATTCTATAAGTCTGATTCTTTTGTTTTAGTTCCCCGATCATGCCCGAACAACCAGTGGAACCGAGAATGCTCCCTAACACCAGCCAACATGAGAAACTCGAACAAGAAGGTGAAGTCAAAGGGAAAAACAACAATAGATGTACTATGCTGTGGATGAGGTTTCTCAATGTCTGGCGCCGTGAGCAGCGGTACAAAAATATCCAGGTTCTGCTCAGGGATCGGGGACAAGACTCTTCGTAGGGAGAGCTTAGATGGTCGTGACCATCGCTCTGTTTCATACCCATGGTCTCGTCTTTCTCTCGTCATGCCACGTGGTCTTTAGATATTATCTAAAGAAGCAAGAAACGCGTCTGGGTGCGTCTGAAGCGGCAGAAAAAGCTTGGAACCAACCCAACGCTATGCAAGTCAAACATCTATCTTTACATATACACATTCCCTCCGGGAAGTAATTTTGTGTACGGTGTGCGTGGTGGAAACAGAACAATGCGGCATTGAGCCAAGATTGCCTAGCTGACAGTCATCATGTGCAAACGCCCATTGATGCCGTTCGAGGGAGAGGAGGCACTAACAGAAGTGCTGCTCAACCCCGAGTTATTGCTGTGGCTTGGAGGAATGCGACGTGTGGGACTCGATGTCGGTTCATCGAAAACACGCGTGAAAGCAGGACTGCCGTCTGCTCTAGTGTGCTTTGGGGTCCTAATTGGGCTATTGGTGATGCGGTCAACCCGACGGACCACCTCGGATAGACTATCACGGAGATCGCCTGCGCGCCTGACAAGCTCTTTCAGACTATTAGTATCGAAGTTAAATCTGCGATTGGACGACTGCTCGGCTGTGTCGCTTGGTTCCTCGACATCACCCATCGTAGTATGACGTGCTCGCATAGACTCCATTACAGATCTAGCGACACTAGTTGATCGAGGCTCGGGTACGGGGTTCTCAGGAGTCGAGGGACGCTCGGCAACGGAGGCTCCATCTCGTTGATCCCATGCCCCGAAAATATCATCATCCGGTGAAAAGACAGACCGACGACGATTGAGCTTCATCGACTGCTCAGTAGGTGCTGGGGTCTCTGTGCCGTTGAGGGAATCACCATCGAAACCTTGCTCAACATATCGATCATCGATCATATCCATGTCGAACTCATCCAATGTTTGAGCGTCATCTATCTCGGAGTCGTCCTCGTCGGGAGATGCCAGAGCGATGATACCCTCTGCCTCATGCCACAGCTTGGCCATCGGACCACTGACCATATCCATCTCACGACCGAGGCGACATAACCGTTTCAAGTCGTTCACTAAAAGAGACAATTCTCGGATCTGACCTGAATGAGCTCTCACAGTAGGCTGTGTCGCCTGAATATTGGCGGGGACGAGCATGGAGAATCGTTTATCCTCCTTTTCAGCAGGCCCAGTCGACGAGCCTTTCTCTTCGTCAAAGTCGAAATCATCATCCCAATCTTCAGATACGTTCTTTTGGCCTAAACCCCAAGTACCGAATTTAGGGGTAGACTTTGTGGCCTCGGTAGGATCTGGAACGATTGGCACGCTTTGGCTACGCACATGATTCGGCATGAGACTTCTCCGACTGGAAGACCGACCGCCCCTCATGTCGGATTCCTGCTTGCCATGAACGGTCTTTGGTCGGTAGACATATCCATTTTTCTCACGCTTGTCATGAACCGGGGGTTCAGTCCAGTCAAAAACGGTGCTGCGGGGTCGTTCACTGACCGAGTCGAACCGAGCATCACTATTTGCATTACCGCTGATACCTCTCAACACGGATCGGAAATTCGGACTACCGCGGCGGGAATTCATGGAGCTAGGTGGGGATAAATGATGATAGACTTCCATCTCGTCTTCGCGAGCCCAGCTCAGGTCGTCATCGTCATCTAGAGACAGGCGACTGTAGTCCCTTTCTACTGGAAGATCAGGTAACAAAGATTGTTGTATCGATGCGTCGTCGTCCTCGATGCTGGCCGCACGAAACCGCGCCTCAAATTCTTCATATGTGCCATGTATGGGAGTGGGTATATTCTCGTCTTCTTCGGTGATCTTATTGCCGACGTCAAAAGATGGGCCCAAGATCTCCTGAATCGAGAGCCGTTTTGGCTTGGTATGGTTAGCCGCAGTGCTGGGGGGGGAATCATCAAACATGGACTCCAAAGGACTATCGAGAGTTCCTTTACGACCGGAAGCAACTGTCCTAAAAGAGTCAAATGGTGTATCCGTTTTGAAATCAGTGTCATCGTCATCACCCGACGTGAATCCACGGTAGTAGTCAGAGCTACCGACCGTAGAAGCACGCTCCAATGTCCGAGTGTTAGATGTTTGGGAATCAACTCTCGAAGTGATTGTTGGATTGATTCTCGGCTCTTCTGGTCGATCCTGAGATACTGAAGAAGATGAACCGAGCCGATTTAGTTCCATGTGAAAGCTGGAAAGACGAGAAAGCGGTGGAAGGGGTGATGATGGACCCTGCTTTGTCTCGGGTGGGCAGAAAATGGCAGCAAGATCTGCCTCAGCCTGGTTAACTTCTGCACCTTTTAACACATATTCGTTTTGCGTTCTCTTATTGCTCTCGACCTGTAGTGTGTCACCCGATACAGGGGCGGAAATGTTTCTTTTTCCCGTCAGAGTATCACCACCTCTCTTGCGGCGACGTAGACTGCCTGGCTTTGTTTTGGCAATCCAATTCGTTGGTGAGCTAAACTGCATCGAAATGGACCTCTTAGGTTGTTTCGAGGGCGTGCCTTCAGGCTCGACTCGACTCTTCTCTGCAAACTGAGGGCTGTTGTCAGCGTTGGTGAGTTTCTCCAACTCTCGCGGAGGTCCAACCGATGTTTCTTCGGTGTTGTTTTTCATTATGGCAGCCGGAGCCACGAGATATACTCGCTCCGGTGCTTCGTGCCCCAGACCAATACGCTTCCCTATAGTATGAGTATTATTTTCACCACCCCGCAGAGGTGAACCTTTGATCACGCCGAATGATAGTCTGGAATGCCAGAACGATCGCCACCTTGACGGTTCTTCACTCTTTCGATGGGGAGTAATCTGCTGCTGGAATCGATTTCCCACGGTTTTGGCACGAGGTCGTTTCTGTTTCTCGGCGGAGAAGTCTGGCAATGGCGGCAAGCTCTCGCCATCTATCTGGTGTTGCAGGGTAGCAGATCTCTGATGGCTCGTTGCAGGTCTCCGCAGTGTCATCTGAGCCCGGGATCCTCTCCGAGAGGGAAAACCAGCGTCGCCGCCACTCGTCCCTGGTGCACGTTTAACTAGTTTGTTGGGTGGCAACTGGGATGGTGCATCTCGCGAGCTGGGTAAGATGGGGGCATTTGAGCCAAAAGAAAAAATAGAGGGCGAATCTGGGCCAATGCTTGATCGCAAGCTGCCGTGCTGTGACAATGGGCGAATGGACAGCCGTCGCATCCACGACCCGTTGGAGGAGAGAGAATCGCGAGGGTCCTCGACAACAGGGAATGCAGGAGGAAACTCGCCGTTCTTGCTTAGGGACTGGCGGGCAGAGGAGGGCTTATTGGGAGTAACCTGAGCATGGGAAGTTGCTCGTCGGGTGAGTCGAGGTTGGGCGGAGGGGGCATTTGCGTGCATTGAACGCTGGGCCGATGAAAGTACAGGGTCGTCTCCGATGTAAGCAGTAGATGCAGTAGTTGCGGCGGCGGGAGTTGCGGTTTCTGGAGTCGAATCCACGGCAGGCGAGTGGTCGTGGTCGGAAATGGACTTGTGTTTACTCGAGCCCGGACTGTTTTGGGGGGTGTCTTCGGGTTGACCCTCGGCGAGCTGGCCAAATACAAGGCCGGTGGCCGCTGCGGCGACAGCAGTCCCAGCACCAATCAGCTGGAAAACGCCAAGTCAGTCAAAGTAGCTCCAGCCAAGCAGAGCGCCAACCACAGCGGCGCGCTCTCTCTTTCTCCTCTCTCTCTGGGATCGGGGTGGGTGAAGGCGAGTGAGACACAGCAGAACGAGGAGTGGAAGGGGGGGGGGGGGGGGGCTTGAGTGACTGAAGTGAAGGAATGGGAGTTGCAGATGTCGTGTGTGTTTCCCGCTCCCGTGGGTAGGGCAGACAAATGGAAATGGACGACTCCAGTTTCCAAGGAACAGGCTTAGCAGCCGGGCCCACAGCCAACTGAGCTTGCTGCCAACTCCTTCGACAGCTCGCCAGGTACATGGAGTTACCATGGGAGCACAGTGGTCTCATCGAGTACGGCTTAACCCGCGTGCAGCAGGAGCCGCAGGAACAGCCAAATAAGGGACGGTAGGAGATTGTTTGCAACTAGATAGTTCTGCTTTCTGGACGGAATTGACATGGCAGCAAGTGAGTGGAACGACTTACACTGGGGACGGACTGCATCTCGAGACCCGTGGCCTAGGACAAGGGGGAAGAGCCTTGAAGCGAATAGGCAAAGGGAAGTAGGATCAAGTCTCGTTTTGCGCATGCATGACCCATTGCTCATCAAGACATTTCTCTTTCGGTATGGGACTCTGGATGTGAGGAATGCTGCGGAATCTGTGCTGCGAGTCGTCCAAATTCCTAGGCAGGCGCTCTGTCGCTGTGCGGACCACCAGAGCCGACTGACTACCTTATGTATCGAGTAGAATGATCCAGGTGATGGGTGGGTAACGAGGAGCCCGACGAGCGGTCGTGGACCCGGCGGCCGGGCGCGATGATCGTGTTGTTGCAGGCGTGCAGTCGATTATGAGAAGTTGAGTGGTGGTAAATGGCAGACGGCGTGCATTGAATCAATGCTCTCGTAGTAGTATACACACAGACGCACAATACAGGCAATTGGGGGGAATAATGCAGGACTACAAACACAACGACATGAATTACAATGGCTGACACGACGACGAGGGTGGAGATGCAGACGGACGAGATTGGGGCCGCTCGTCCACTCCTTTCTTCTTCACTCTGGCCCCCGACAAATAGAAAGGCCGAGTGAGGGTGGGTGTCGTTCGGAAGGGGAAGTGGGAAGGGAGTCCATCGACAACCGGCAGCGAAGCACCTGAGGCGTACAAGAGCTCTGGAGAGGATATTGGAGCAGAGAAAGTGTCGTGGGAGGCGTAGGGGCCGTGAGAGAGGTCGACTGACAAACGACGACAGGAGAGGGAAGGACGGGGCATGTACGCAATACAATGGGATTGGCGACAGGAAAGAGAGGTTTCGAAACTCGTTCCTGGGCCGTGCTAGGATAGAGCTGGAGCAGACTCTGGAGCTAGAATTGCTCTTCACGTTCCTACGAGTCGTGCCAATAAGTGCCAATAAATGCCTAAGGTTTTTACATTCTGCACATCAACGATGCGGGACAATTGCTAGGTAAGGTAATAATGCAATGCACCACAAACCCCTAGGGCCTACATAAGGCAGCCGCTGCTATGCTCGGAGTAGTAAGAGGGACTCGGACACGGGCATAACTGTTGACATAACAATGATATAATATGGGAATTGCTGGAATAAAACAAGAAAAAGAAAGACGAGCGACGGACGCGGATTGGATGTAAACACGCCGCCGACCGGGATCAGTCGTGTTGATGGAGATGCGAATTGACGAAATGCACGATGGCATCCATGGCATGGGCTTGTGGCTCTGGGCATGGGGCAGCGCTGAAGGGGATGCGGACTCAGACGGGAGCGTGGCTCGGGCGGACGCAACCGCTTCGAGTTACAGCAGCTCAGTAGCGGTTCAGCCACAGCCTGCAGTGAGCGATGGCAGAGCGATGGGTACGGACGGGAGGTACCAAGCTCACCGCCATCGCCCAGCGCGAGATTACAGGTACCGCGCCCTCGCATGCCAGCCTGTGTGCTAAGGCAGCCCCAAGGCAGCCCCCCTCGAGTCCGCCCTTTGTCACGAAATTACATGTGTCTACGAGATGAGGATTCCCCTGTTCTGAGCTTGTTCAAGCCAGACGAGACGACTCACGCCTGCGTCTGCCGCCGCCGGCGTGCCAACGCACTGTGGTGTAATTACGGCGCTGAGCGAGACGGGCCAACGGCCACTACTTCAATTCTCTGCGACTAGGCACATTATGTACGGATTAGGGTGAGCCCGTATGTAGAGCCACTGGAGTCTGGTGTTTCGGTTCGGCTGGCGAGCTGGCGCCTTGTCCATCCTTCCAATTATACATCCTGCCCTGTAAAACACCAGTCCTAGTCGCTAGGATCCTAGTTCAGCTCCCAAGTGGGAATTGTGGACGTTGCTGTCGTGGAACTTGTGGTCCCCGGTGTGATATCTTCTTGCCTTAGCTTTTTTTGCTTCAAGTAAGACAAGTTCACAGTATAGATCGTGCTTCTACATGTTACTAGTTGTAACGGAAGGAACTGGTTATCCATGTTCTCCTCAAGCGTTACCTAAACTAGCATAATCCTATCACATACGTCGTAATCAGACGTAACTCTCTTCGATCCGCCGTATTGGATCGTGATCTTGCTGTTCAAACTCGGAAACTTACCTGCAAAGGGGAGACAGTCATTGATTCGACATCGCTACTCCGTTGCGAGGTCCACCATTATAAGACGATCGCTCGTCGAGAAAGTAGAACTTGAAGCTCATTCATTATCAAGCCCGGAGCTGAAGACGACTGGGTCAAACTTAACGAAACATGCTATATGTTCTGTAACTGGGCTCTGCAATATGTAATTTCTTGGGCTAGCTTACGAGGCATATTGCATTGCTCGCACCGCATGAATGTGCTCAATGCAAGCAATGAAGGCGACGTCCGATGAAAGAACACTTAACATCGGTCCATACCTAAGGTATTTATGCAACCAACCTTTGTTATTAGTCATACCATTGTCCAGTTTACCAAGACGGCACACGAAACGAACTGATATGGTTTCGAGGCCACCATCTCTGTTATCCATGCGGCTCACTAAAGTCTGACATAGTCGACCATACTATGTACTGTGGCATCCAAGACGCTAGGTTCTCCTGCTAGCAGTCTAATCGTCGTTGCATATCGTCACGTAGATAGACGGCGGCAAGAAGAATCATTGTACATTACAATGTATCGCCTCCAATTCACGAAACGTGCCTCGTCTGTGGGACAAGACTTTTGAGGAAACATACGTCGACATCAGCCAGGTTTACATGCCGCGCCCTACCAGTCTGTATGTATATTGCACATGTAGGTATGCATCATGTGTCAATGCGAATATGCAGCCAGGCTCTTGGGTGGCATTTCGTGCCCGCTCCCCAGACCTTGCCCATACCTTGCCCATACCTTGCCCATACCTTGCGTACCCATCTTCAGTACCGATTGCATGCAAGGAGATGTGTATCAGTAGACGCGTTTCTGTCGGTCGCATTGTTGGCTTGGGCTGGCGGTTGAGTTTTCCGACACGGCGCCTATTTCTTGACTGTCAGTTGGATTCTAGAAATCTAAAGAAACCGTCTTCTCATTGCCATTACATCCGTAGATCTTCTCGCGGCTCTAATTTAGCGCCATTTCGCCATCGGTCTCTTCGTCGACTTTCATTGGTCTGGAGTCTATGTATGCTTGCAGGACGACGCCGTCAGACGCCCTGCAGCAGGCGCACCAAAGAGGGCTCATGAATATCGCTCGCAGCTCGCATCTGACAACTATTGCTCCAATCCGAGACTTCTTTTGCCTTTTCATTCGACCTGTACCTTGCACTTGCACACTAGGGCAATTTCGGTTCAAGGTGAGGGCTTGGAGAATATCCACACAAGCGCATCAGCTCCTGGGGCGTACATACATTACAGGAGTTGACAGTACACAATAGCACGCCAGGATTATATTTGGAAGCCAAGCCAGGAGAACGAGAATCTCATCATGGTCTTGATGACAGCCCCTAGCCCTGCGGATGAACCTGTTTGGTACAACTACATACACTAAACGCCCATTCCAGAATAATCATTTGCATCTATACCGATCTGTCAATTGATGAGAGACGATCTTTCAGGTTCGGTTCCTTCGTCCTTGAGGCTTTGATGCTTCAAACATGCTCACGACATATTGCTCGAGGTGTACCTATTAATGTCACCCACATGGCACGGGGAAGAAAGATCCCCGATCCATCGGCATATCCGAGCTCCCTCCAAAAAAACTCCCCTGAGCCGCAATGAGCCGCTTCAATCTGGGGAACGCTCCATGAACCCGCCGGACCATAGCCCAATGGACTTCTGGCGAGCCTGGCAAAAACTATACACTCATTCTCTAAGATCCTTTCGAATGCGATGAGCTACAACTACGAGCTACACGTGAACTTGTCATTCGATTGCGAGTGGGTGCCTGTCACCAGTCTACGCTTTACCCGAAATCGTCACTATGGGGAAGGAAGAGAGAAAAAAGAAGTAGAGTGAAGAAACAATTACCTCCCCTGTGACTATTCATAGGGACACAGCATATGTGAGAACCAATGACTTTGCAAATTTGCTGTATTTTCTACCTTGTAGCTTGTGGGCGATCAATCATAGTGATACTTAATACCTCCTTGGTGTTTGTCCTGAGTGTCAGCGCTGTGTGTGTTTGCCGTCTCAGCTGTTGCCAAATCATTCCTTGTGAATCCCGTCTGCTCGATGTCGATTGGTCCAATCATTAGCAGAACCTATGACTTATCACAATTCAAGACTCGCAATCCATTCTCTGAAATTACCAGGCAAACTTGACGTTTAGGAAGCAAGCAGCTCGTGCTACCCGTTACCCCGTCTCGTCTCTCAGTGACATTATAGGCGCAGAGACACGCTGCCGCAATACACCTCGTGTACCTTACCGTGTCTGTGTGTTATAAGTAGGTGAGAATATATGTAAGGTAACGTTCCGCCCTTGCTGTTCAGTTCTGCAGTACAGAATTGCATCACTGAGTTCTCTGCTATAATAGATAATTGGTGGGATCTGATATCAACAATTAAACTCCTGTCACATCCGGCTGGCCAAGAGGAATCAAGTGTATGCCTTAGGTATGTAGACATCCAAGCCCATTCCTTTCACCCCTCCCGGATATATGTAGCGCAGGAAGGGTGCTTGAGGCGGCTTGCCGCCGTGTTCTGATCCGACGACACCCTATTGTGAGTGTTGCCGGCCGTCTGCTCGCTTGTTGCCGTTTTCCAGGAACACGGGTCGGATCCTTTTGCCTTGATTTCTCAGCATTTGATGGTATTAAAAGGCAGGTCCGTGATGCAAGGATCGGCAAGTTTTGGGTGACTGGTTCTTCTCTTCCAGTCATTTCTTCACCCGGCCAGCGATGAACCCCTCAGTCATTTAATGTGCCCCTCCACGCCTCTCAAAACGTGACACAGGTGGCATTTGTAGTCGTTACGAGGATCAAATTGGCAGACCTCATAGCCGAAGATATAATCTGGGATTATCGCTGGCAACAAGGCAACCAGTTCCGTCTCGAACCGTTCCGCGGGGACGGTGAAGGGGGTGTGGGGGTTGTAACGCGTGTACAACGCGCCGATGAGAACGCGTGCCTTTCTTTAAGAGGCAATGCATGTCCGCGTCTTGCCCTCTCAGCATACCGCCCGAATTCCGTCTTCTGCCGTCATCGGCGGAAAGAATGCTTTGCATACGGATGCACACATAACATCATGAAGTGCTTCAGCTCGCACCTGTGTCCTACCTGAATAGGCACAAGTGTTGCATTTCTGACCCCTCCTTGCTGCCATGGTTCAATGGGGCGAAACTCCAACCCCCACTCGGCACGGCTTGAATGCCTCTATCCTCATTCCCAGTGCTACGGTACGCTGGTGCTAGGCATGTTTCTTTTCATTTCTCGATGGGTTTTTGGGCACGGTATGCTTCTGCTTTCTTTCAGTGTCGCTTGGTTTTGAGTGAGACTTTGGTGTCAATCATAGGACTACCAACCCTCTTTGAGTCAGCCGAACGTGACACAGTCACTTGTCGGCCATCGAGGGAAGCGAGACTTTTCTTCCTTCCTGTGTGCGTCTTTTGGCAGTCAGATCGACCAGTACTAAGTTGCGAGCGCGGCACAGTCGGCTTCTTCTCGATAGCGATCCGGAAGAAAAACTCGCTGGGATAGGACCGAGTTGGACGTCGCCAAGTTACCGTAGACATCCTGGTGTGAGAGTGAGATGGGTCATGGTTTCAGCCACAAGCGGGTTTAACAGTCTGTGTTCTTCCAGGTTTTAAACTCACCAACCAATCACTAGATCCCCAGCTCGCCCCAATACGAGAGATGCACTGATAAAACACTATAATAAGGATGTGGACTGCGAGGAATGCGCGGAAACGAACATATTTGCTACATAACCGTACCTTTCAATCTGGAAGAATTGAACCACAGCGTCTGTGCAAGGGACCAGCCTCGTCGGCCATATCTGCCCAACCAAACAACCACCCTCTTACCCATGAGCTCCAGACAATGGCGTGAGAAATTATCCGTAGCCGCGATGCTAGCACCATGTTACTGTCGAATCATACACAGCAGGTCGGGATCCAGAACCAACTAGAGCAAGACAGTTGGTAGGCATTCGACCGATCTGCTCACACTAGTCGAGCCCCGGCCCTAAAAACAAGGTTTTTCCAACGACGCAGCGTGCTCAACGGCTCTAAATAAGTTCCTCACACCGAACTGCTGAGCGTTTGTCCGGACCACAGCTTTCGGCTGCTCCTCAGATGCAGATGTTGCAAAGCGAGACTAGAGGTAACCTGTTCGTAACCTGTCCGTAACTCACTCACCACGCGCCGCACTGCCCAAACTTGTAATAGCGGTATGTAAGCAACTAGCAGCACAGGCACGACGGATCTATTTCCCCAAAAGTCGATTTTGAATGTCCTTTGGCCAGCATGTCCATGATAGTCTGACTGGCTTGACCTGATGCATCCAAGCACATACTTGACCGACCGCCTAGGTAGGTACCTACACTGTCTTTACTTCTATTCCTTATCCGCGCCAAATCTTACTTATGTACTCCCAGACCGCTTACGATGCAAGCATCTTACTGATAGTCGCACAGCATACGAGACACTCCGACTGAAGACGAGATAACACAGTTATGCTTATCCCGAATGTCTGAAGCAAGGAAAGCTCGGTATTCGAGTATCTAACTTTGTGCGCAAGAACTCCTTAATTTCTAATCCTCCATGGTCACAAACCGTGGACTCCAGTCTGTAAAACCTTTTGGTTCCTTGCTTGATATCGAATACTCCTTTGGTATTTCCATCTAGAAGCGGACCCCTTTTCCTTATACGATGTATGTCTCACCTGTTGTATGCAATATTTCACTTGTTATTGTGACTTTACTGCTAGCTGCTACCGTAGAGCGTGGCTGTCCGCAAGCTTCACACGTACCTGTCTGTATACGGCCGAATGAGCACCATCTGAGGAAGAGTTAAATGACTTGAAGGGCAAACAAAACACTGCTCATCTCCACCTGGGCTTTACTCGTAGATCAAAAGCTTCATTGATAGATATACATGCTTTGATTCGATGACGTAACAATGGGCCTGTCAGCTTCTAGAAAACATAGGTTTTCTACTCGAACGTATACGGTATGACTCTGATGTACTCCACAACCCGATTGGCTGAAACTATTGTATGCAAGCCATCTGTTAGTCTCATGACCTGTCATCTATGAAGGCTTTCGCGACCACAACAGATCAATAGTCACGGTTATACTGATTCCAGGAAAGGCTCCGACGCCAGGTACTAATAACACGGTACAACTTGCCATATCATCATTTGATTATGTTTCGCAAATAAACATCAGGCTATCACTAAACGATTGTAAAGTATAAAACTGAGCCAGTCCTTCTGACAAAGCTCTATGGCTCGTTTGGGTCCCAGTAGACTATCGAGTATTCTATAGGTAGCTCACATGATTTATTTCCCTTACCTTCGTAGGTATGATTCAAGTCCCTTTCGGGCATAACGACATCTACTCTGGTCCTCATACTCCGTGCTGGCCAAAACACAATCGAGACTATGCGAAAGACGAATATGCTTGTCCTCCACATATGCGTACTAGAGTTGCGTCGATTCTAGGGTTAAAAGATTGTTGTAACAGACCCTGCCTGAGTCAAGGCAAATGCTTTGTCGCAAACAGAGAAATTATACAAGAAAATGAATAGGGATTTGAGCCACCAAGAGTAAAGAGCGCGACGACAAATAGACGGCTATGTCCCGTTGTCTACTGGGTGCCACTTATATGTCTATTGCTTGAAAACTGACACCGGCATGTGTCCTTGCAAGTTACCTCACAGGCTACATTGCAAGAATAGGAGATCGTCTATCAGTACATATAATTACTATAATTGTATCACAAGTAGTATTGTTAAGATAGTCCTGGGGTATCTACATTTTACCTAGTTACCTGCAGCAGGTTTCACGCCAATATCAGTCTATGATCAAATCTAAACAAGAGCTAAATGACGCTCATAGCCGAAGTCGAGGCAGGTTAATAGTTTGAAGGCTCGGAACTATCTATGCAAGGTTATGATTTAGTGAATCACTATCTTTCTCCTGGCTTCATAGATGTTAAGGCTGGGCGTATCTGGCATGCCTGGAACATACCATGTTTACTACAAGATCGGTTTGGAGTATCTTTGTTTCTGACTAGGAAACCATTTTGGCACTGGCTTGTGTCATCTTTTATCTGATATTAATTCTATAATGGAGATTGTCATCTTCTAGGGAGGTACAACGTATTCTTGCTATGTTGAGCAAGAGACGCGCATCACTACCTAGGCGATCTGCCATCATCAACCAGGACTCTCAACTGTGCACGGCGACTGCCAACATCGAACTGAGCAGTGCCTTCCTGTCCCATTATCGGTCGTCAGTTCACAGCTGCGTCACCTAGCTGCCTATAATCCTTATCTCGGTAACCTGTCCAACTACCCTAACCCATTAGCCAGTCTCCCCATTCTCCAAAAAGCTTTATTCTTATGCATAGGCCGTTCGTCTCTCAACTCTGTCACGATCACTTTCTGGGCTCAAGTCGTTACATCCTCTTAGTCTGCCGCAACTCGCAAGAAGTTGCCTCGCAACGTCCACCACTTGTCTCAGCAGATTGTCCCCGCAGTGGACCTTGTTCAAAGCGGAAGAGCAGGCTTCGTCAACGCCCAGAGCATGAAACGCTAGACCAAGATTCCAAGGGGGAGTTTCTCATGCACCAATACTACTACGTCCTGCCTCGAAGCCCATATCGATGTTATCATTGGACGATGCCGGTGGAACTTTAACCAGCGACGGGAAGGTCCACATGTATCATCGCATGCCCTTCCGCTTTGTCATGTTATTGTCGAGTTTCGAAATATATGAGTTAGAAGATAGGGGATTCCGTCAAAGGATACGTCGTGTCTTAGGCTGCGAACAAATTCCGCATGATAGATCACACTCGACACACACTACATCCGAAGTCTTTCCTCGCTATGCCTACTTAACCTTACTAAATAGAGCACTGGCTCGAAGCTGTGGGAGATAACGCCTATGATGTTCTGTCCAGTCCATAATATCTGGAAGGGAGTTGTACAAGGAATATGTACCCGCAGACCAGCAGGCGCTCTGTGCAAACAAGCTTGCGTGTGCTGTGACGAGTTTATTGACAAGTTCATCAAATCTTGCAAGTTAACTGCCGACATAAAATAAGAGGCGAGGTCTGATTTGACGAGCAAGACCAGGGCGCGATCTTGAACTCAAAAGAGAGGAGTATTTTGCAGAAACTTATTCGGAGAATGCTATGTCAAGCGTCGAGGAGGTCAAGTTCGCCGTGCCCGAGGACCGTATGGGTTTCACTCAGGTTTACATGAATTTGTGTCCTGTGGAGGATATCGACGAAGTCCAGAGCGAACAATCCAAGCAGAGCGATCAGTTCTACGAACAAGACGATGACGGTAGCGAAGTATTCGAATAAGGCGAAGAATGTGATGAAGGAAGTATGCATCTTTGTGCAGATCACAGCTTTAAGTAAGTAGTCTTGCTCTAAATGCAAGAGTGAGCGAAGCAATTGAGTCTTGAACACAGGCCTCGGTACTAGTCTGCCGCACCACGCCTACGACACAGCGGACGCACAGAGTTGCTGGGTGCAAATGAACGCTTTCAGAATCGGCGATTCGCCAACCGAGTTGGTTGAGTTTTGTTCAGCCTTGCAATGCACGATTGTAGGTGGTCGATGATATGGATCGCAGCATGGAGATGAAGAATGGCTTAGGTCATGCTTCCTCGTAGATCTATAATGCTTAGATAGTCAGTGAAGAAGCGGCGACGCTACAAGAGAGAAGAAGCTAACGTCATGTCTTTCATTTTCATTGGCATTATTCCATAGGCTTGACTCGGCGTTCACACAACGATGAGCTACTCCCAGAAAAGGAACAATAGAAATGCAAGGAAGACACGCAGCAATATCGTAACTCAGAATTTCTCGCTGAAGCAAATCATCCTATTGCCAAGGCACAGAAGCTCGTAAGTGAGATATATACATTATGAGTAAGCTTGGTTTTTCTATAAAGTGGATGCGCAGGAGGAAGTATGAAGACAGTGGCGTTGGTGACCAAGAAGCAGGAGCAAATGCTCGCGTTGTATTAGCTATCAAAGCGAACCTGGTAAATATTCTGCTCTCATGAGAGGCTGTCTCATGCCTCAGCAGTGTTGCCATCAAACTGGAAGGCAGGCGAGGTTTCTGGAAGCACCGTCCTTTCTCAAACGAAGCGAAATCCTACAGGGTCAAAGTTCGTCGTCTCCCACCGCCAACTGATCGCGACTCGATTTTTCATCTTAGCTAAAGGGCATCATGTCCTTATAATAGGAAAATAGGAACAAGACGTGACGTATTGAGTTGCTGCCGAACGTACGTCTGTGTACCTATGCAGTAGACAGTTCAATTATTGTTATGTTGGTTTGTAAACCTCTGAACCCGAAAGGGTTGCTGTTTCTAAGGTAGGTAGGTACTTAGGTATTTTGGTGTGGTGGTTGTATGCCTACCTAGGTAGGGCATGTACTGTATCTGCGGGTGCTGGTTCCCCAAGGCAACCATATCTACAATGGAGAGCAGCCACAATACTATGTACTAACGGGGTGCCTATCTGCCCAAGTCGCCCCAATGAGGGTGTGCAATTGAGTTGCGCAAGTTTGCTGGCAGTGCAATGGTGGTGGAGGGGCTTCCTAGAGTCAGTACACGCGAATAGGCATCCGAATAATCTGATTATACGGAACGAATTCGGTTTGCCCCATTGAGCCAATCAGCTGCACCTGCAGGCGTAAGGTACGAGTGCTTATGATCCCAAATAGCAGGCCGCAAAGTCAGACAGGTGGCAAGGCCAGAGTCAAGTGGCTTAGTGGTAAGGCATTCGGGTAGCCAACTCGAGAGTCTAGGGTTCGAATCCCCCACTTGACAACTGCGACCGTTCATCATATTGTCGGAGAAGGACCAGACGACCTTAGATTGTCAACGGAAGTGCTTACTCTAGCCTTGTGCTAGTTAATCGAGTTGCGGCGGACGCCTGATCTGGTACACTTGGTGGGCCTTTTCTCGGAAGAAGTTGTTTCGACTAAGTTGACTTGGATTGGCACTAAGGTCTGAGGTCTATTTTTTTTTTTCATTTTTTTTTCTAAATATTTCTTCCCGCCTACAGGTCTATCTCTCAGATATTTCAGCTCCGCTGGTGGGCCACACTCTCGAGTGTTGTAATTGTTTACAAGCTGCGTTTGCAGATGCCTATAATGAAATGATGTAGTGGTGCCCCGACCTGTTGTCTTCATATTGCGCCAATCAGGTAAGCCCTGAATGCAACCTTGCTTGTAACAGTCTATTGCCTCTGCCCTTCATAGGTATTGTCAACGCATTCTAATTGGGTGACCAAGTAAGTTTCTTAACGCAATACATGCCCATTCCATCTTAAGAACGTCACATTGCTTACATGTGTTAGAGGACGATGGGACGCTTTCGACTTCTAGTAGCTCAAAGATCCGCTATGCCACGGTCTAAGATTTGTTCGTCACGCTAGAAAGCTAAATTTGTAGACCGAAAGCGCTGACCTATTATGCAGGGTTTTTCGGCTATCATGGATCCCATGCCATCTGTGGATATGTATTGTAACAATCGTGCATATAGCAACCGAGCATAATGCGGCAGTGGAGCAGCATGTGACTGCCGGTCAGCGCCAGCAAGAACTTGAGTTGCATGATACGTAGCATGCAGCAACTTTGATATTAATAGTTGCTCAAGGAGACTTTGCTTATTTATGGGTTGAATGACAGAGGCGTCAAGTCACAGTTCGGCATTATAGAATTCATCAACGTAGACGTATGGTAGATGGACTATCGATGGACAATGGCTTGAACATCAGTGAGTTCTAATGCGCCTTCACCACACCAGCCTGGTCAGCCAAAGCAGCAATCCTCTTCTTGTACTGTTGGACATCACCAGGGAATTTCCAAACCGTCCCATTCTCACAGACCCAGAGGCTTGTGCACACAGTCTGTAACATAGTTACGTCGTGAGAAACCATCAATACACCACCCTGGAATTCGTTCAGAGCCTCGGAAAGGGCGTCCATAGCTTCAATATCAAGATGATTAGACGGCTCATCCAGCACAAGAATGTGCGGCTGCGTCAGTGCAAGACACGCAAAAGCCACGCGTGATTTCTGGCCTCCAGAAAGCACTTCCATCTTCTGTAAGCCCGTCGTGCCTGTGATACCGAAGGAGCCAAGCTGTCGTCGGTATTCTTCGTCGGAACGGCCGGGATAGTTCTTGGCCATGAAGCTGACAGCGCTCATGGTAAGGTCAAGAGCATCCACGTGGTGTTGCGCAAAAAATCCGATGCGTAGACGTGAGTGTTGTGATATTATACCTTGAGTGCTTGATAACTTGCCAATGAGTAGCTTTAAGATTGTTGTCTTGCCAGCACCATTGGGCCCAACAATACCGATGCGTGAATCAAGTTGAACGTCAAGATCAACGTTCTTGAGGAGGACCTTGTCCGGAGTGTAGCCAAATGTGACACCCGACATTTGAACGATAGGCGGCGAGAGTTTTTCCACATCAGGAAACTTGAACTTGACGCTGTATTCTGCTTCAGGTGCCTGGAGCACTGGCATGCGCTCCAATTTCTTGATACGTGATTGAGCTTCGGCAGCTTTACCAGCATTATAACGGAACTTGTCAATGAAAGCCTGCAGATGAGCACGCGCAGCCACGTTGTTTTCGTACTCCTTCTTGGCCGTTTTCTTGCGTTCTTCTTTGGTAGCGTAGAATGACTCAAAGTTCGCACCCCTATAATAATCCAAGCGTTCCGAATGTTGATGGATGATGTCAGTTGCCACCTCGTTCAGAAAAGCCCTGTCGTGACTGACTACTAGGATCGTACTGGGGTATGTCTGCAGGTAGTTCGATAAGAAGGTAATTGAAGGGACGTCCAACATGTTCGAGGGTTCGTCAAGGAGTAGCAGATCTGGCTCGCAGAAGAGAGCTCTGGCTAATGCCAAACGCATGCGCCAACCACCAGAGAATGTCTTTGTCGCAAACTGCTGTCTCTCGGGTGAGAAGCCAAGACCAGCAAGAATGCTAGCCGCTCTCGATTCGGCTTTGTCTGACTCCATTTCTGCAAGCTTGGCCTGAATATCACCTAGTTTCTGGTCAAGTGCTTCTCTGTCGCGATCTAGCTTTGCCGCATCCGCTGACGTATCTGCCATGGATGATCGCTGCGCTTCGATTTGCACGAGTCGTTCCGTTATTTCCTTCGTGTGGTGTCAGTATGCCTATTTTGACGGTAGCCGGATCAGAGCTTACAGATTGTTCTCGGATTAGAACCTTCCGCCATACGTCAGCGTCCAGAACCGCTTGCAAAGCACTTGTGTCATCTCCAGTAATCTACAGTGATCAGTACAAGCTATCCAGAATCGTAGGGGACAGGTATAGTTACTTCTTGCTCAACATGGAGAATGGAGATATGAGTCGGGATAGGCAGCTCTCTTCTCGACAGAGCGCGAAGCAAGGTAGATTTACCGACACCGTTGTTTCCAACCAAACCGTACCGGTGACCATAAGCAAGCGTAAGATCTGTGTCCATCAGGATACGTGTGCCGCCAATACTGACGTCGGCGTTCTCAATCTTGATGTCCTTTGTTTTTGCTGCACCACCACCAATGCCGAGTTGTAGCGGATTGACCGCCATGTAGAACTCTTCATATGACTGGGCATCTTCGGGTTGATTGAGGAGCCTGGAGGCTTCGTACTCAACATTCTTGAACTGCTTCTTGCTTTGCTTCGCAGCAATCTTCCTCTCTGCCTTTTCAAGCTTCTTGCGATCTACCTTGGATTCGACTTTGCGCGTGTTTGCAGACTCGAGATCGACACTGCCAGTGGCGACCGCTAGAGTCGAGGACATGTTGCGCTGTGAGCTGACCTGAAAGGCTTGATCAAGACGCTTCACAGCAGATGGGCCCCTTCGCTCTCCATTCGTGCCGTTCGCCTCCTCGTACTTCTCGACCCATTTCGCTACCAATGCACGGATCTTGTCCTGTTGGGCGGTGTTGTCAAGATTGCCTGACGCTGATAGAAGGAGCTCAGTTACGGCAGCGGCAGCTTCTGCCAAGGGAGACAGATCCGTCGCTTCCTCATCCCCAATCCACGCCGTGGACGCGTGTCTGAGATAGCCCACGGAGTACTCGGAAACGACTGGGTCGATATCTGGAACGGCAGCCCTGATGTCGGCATCCATCTTGGTGGGACTGACTGGGGTTCCAGAGTCTAGGGGATAGTAAAAACACGAGCCGCAGGATTCCAATGGTTGGTAATATATCCTTGTGTTGCTTTTCTACAAAGCTTCCCTCCGCTATGTCTTTTGCTGCTTGTGACTTGGTAAACGTCCAGAATTCGAGGTGAGGTTGCTCGTTAGGTGGGGCATCCTCGGCTAAGCTTCGGATCAGCCACTTCCCTGATAAGAGTTGGAAGTACCGGTACATGGATGGCATGACAGTCTGGGTATCAGGACTCCGAAAGTCTGATAGTCTGATCGACCTGCTTATTCTTTTTTTTTCTTATTGATTACTCTACGGCCGAAGGGCTCCTTGCTTGAGGCAAAGCTGTCTCTACCACGCCATATCGAGCCATTAGGCTAGGTTCGTCATTCTTTCTCCCACCCTATGACTACCTCTTATTCTTAGGCCGTACTCAGCTCAGCTCTCCGACTTTCTTCTTACTCTCCTTTTTCTGCTTTCCATAGTCTGACACTGATTGACAATCTGTGGAACGGGAGGAGTTCGGTTGCCTCCTGCCCATCCTTCTCTCTACCTTTTCTTTTGGCAGGGTGATTATTATGGTTGACTCAATAATCGAACCATGTCATATGACGATAATGAGCCAATCCCTTAAGCTCCGCCGGTGGTCTATACTAGTCTACACGGAAATCGAGAGTTAATTTTTTTCCACTTGAAGAAGCAAATAGTCAAGAACTCACGCATAGCCTTCAGCGGCCTCGATGTCGTCCGCGTCTTCGTCAAATTGGCGCGGTTCATCCGGGACCAACTCATGGTCGCTTGCCTCCCAATCTTCATAGTCGTAGTTGATCTCATGCTTGTAGGCCTCGGTCTGGGGGATTGTCGGTATCGGCTGCCAGTCATAGTTGCTTGCCGCGTAGACTGATTCATAATAGTCATTATACGCCGAACTGCCCTTCTTCCTGGAGACACTGCAGTCTAAAAGACCCTCGGTCCATGACTGGGTGCCGTGGAAGTATTGGTAATACTTTTCCCGAGCGCGTCTCTTCCTCACGAAAAACAAGTCCTCGTCCTCCTCGCATTGGGGCGTCGGCACAAAGTCTAGGTTGGATGTTAGTCATCATGTCTCTGGTGTGACAGTGGAGATAACATACAATAGTCCTTGAAGGCGGCCACGAAGCGGTCTATCGCGCTAGCAAGGGGATTATCGCAAAACCGTCTTTGATCCACCTCGTGGACCAGATCCTTGTATAGGTTTCGTCCGAATACCAAAGACGTCACAAAGCGGCAGAAGTTGGGGACATTAATATCGCGTGACCATTGTTTCTTCTGTACGACAATGGTGTAAAATACCCCGGGCTTGGCATGTACAGTCTTGTCTAGCATGTCTCGGGCAGTGTCGAACAATTCGGCGAGAGAACAAGCCACATGGTCTGCGTTGGTGGTTCCAAGGCCCTCGACGAGATCTTTGAGAACCCGCTTGTTGCCCGGGAAAGCCAAAATGTGCTGGTAGATGCGAGTAATCTTGTTCTCGGGGTGACCTTGTTCGATGGAGTGTACGATCTGGCCGTATGTCTCCCAACGGAAACCACCGCGAACGCCATCAGGGACGATGTCTCTTAGGTCGCTCGGGAGCTCGACAGGAGGAGGTCTGATGGGGGGCGGAGGAGGGGGAGGAAGGGGAGCGGGAGCGGGCGGTTGCTGAGTGGGGTTGATACCATTGTTGCGCTGGCGCTGGCGCTCGCGCTCTTGCTCACGCCTACGGTCTCGAGAAGCTTTCGCAGGGACCCACTGCTTGCGCTTTTTGCGCGACATGATGAGTCGAGCGAGAGCGAGAGTGGCTCGATGAAGATCGGGATGATGTGAGAAGTGGGCGGGGTCGCGGAAGGATACTGGGACGAAAAAGAATGTCCAGGAGAAGGAGAACCTGTGTAGGAAGTCTCTGTAGCACCCAAGACAACGTGGTAAGGGGGAAAGACTGACACGGCGTCAAAAGACCTCAAAAAACAAGCTGGAGAAGCATGCACTAATGATGTATCCCCGCGCGGGGCCAATGGCGGCAGGGAGGCGTTTGAAGCGATCAGGAAGATCGAGGAGAGGGATGAGAAGTACGGCGGAAGACCAAGGACGCGTGGGGTGGTCAACGGTAAGGGTAGGAAGGCACACGAGTTAGCGAGTTGCCGTGGGTAGCATTCAGACACCACTACTGAGCGCCTACTTCAATGCCATTGATGGCCCATTTGCGAATTCAATGTGACATTGAGGTAGGTACGTAGATGTGGAGAAACACATCAACTAGAAGGCAGGCACTTGGAGGTAGGTTCACAGAACGATTCAATGTTACTTGCTGAAGATGGCCGCTGGAAGGTGCATTACAGGATGCACCTTCTTCCCATGGTACTCGAGGGCTGCGAGATCAGGAGAGGTTGATAGCTAATAGATTCGAGCGTTTCCTTTGTAATAGATGGCGGCCCGGAGAGAGGATCGACATTGGCGTAATCAGTCACATCGGATAATATAGATTATAAAAATTTGAGTTCGGTGATAAATGTTTTATCACAACTCATGTTATGTTGTAATAAACTAGCTTGCAAGAGGACGACCTTCATGGGCTCGTACTTCGCCCAGAACCTCAAGACGTAATTAATATACATATATGACCCAAACGTGTAGGAGACGGTCTCGCTGGAGAATGTATCAATTGAGTACTTGTAGCTCCTTTAGACCAAGCGGCTATGACATTTGTCAGTTTATAGATATCACCAAGCTTGGTCCCAGCGGGGCTATCAAGGCAAAATTAACTATGAAGCTCAGTCGATGCCAATTCAGTTTCTAAACCGAACCATCTAGCTATTTAGATCTCGTGGAAGATGAGTCGATCTACACTATCGGTTAGTGAAGCTCAAGCTTGGTAAGTTCCAGGTTATGCTTGACTAGCAATCTTAAGGCGATAACTCACTTGACACTACTTGATGAGACTACTGCAAGTGACAAGAAACACCACTTTCAAGACTGATAGATGAGACATCTCCACAATATACGACATCAGTCTACACATGCTACTTTGCGTGCCATTGACTCGAGTTCACACAGCTGTGCCCCCGAAAACCACCTATATGTATATGTCACTACAGAAAGAACCAAGTCTATGATGTTTACCCGTATATATACCGGTCATCTTAAAACACATAAACATCCTTTTGGGATTCACATTGAAACGGTGGTCTTGTCCATCGGTGACAGATTGGAGGAAAGTTTCGATCAAAGGACATGCCAGGAGCCCTGTGTATTTACCCCTTAATGCATTATATTGAGAACATTCGGTTAATAAACGCTGAGGTAAGAAAGGCAAAACGATTTTTCTTTCCACAATTCAAGAAGCAGATTCCTGGCACATCTACTCTCAATCTTTGAGCCGTCCCTAAAGCTACACTGCTGAATATCGTGGGTAGTAACGCGGTGATAAATGGTGCTGATTAGTCTCTAATAGCAGAGAGTCATGATTGCCACATGCCGACTTGCCAATCCGTGACAAAACGATCCTGATATCCAAACTCCTCTAGAACGAGTACCAATCAGACTGTCTTGCATGCTGCTCATCATTTTGCTCATTTGTTGATAATGTGAATATTGAAATTACTTTCAACACCAACACCTATCCACCAAACATCTTCAAGCAGAATTACCCAAGTCCGCCATCCTCGATAGCACACCCGTCAGAAAAAGATGAGTATATACTTTCACGTGTATACCCGAACCCAGGTATCTCGTATCTCTTATTCCGAGAGTCTCCAACCGGAGGTTTCATCTTTGGACCTCACCAACAGCGTTAAGCTCGTGTACAAAGTCTACAGCTTTTTGGGCAGAAACGAGCGACCCCATTCTTGAATAGACTATACTTGCTTTCGATAGGGTGTTAGCCAGAATCTACGAGCATGATTCTCTTTCTCTGAAAAATATGACGATCATGAACCAGGAATCCAATGCGAACTGCGAATGAGACGAAAGCTACTATGGCACCCGATGGCTATGCCTGCAATTGTGCCATTATTGTGATAACTCGTTCCACTGCGGCACTCCGTTGGTCGAGGGCGTTGTTGTGCTGTCGGCCTTTGACGTGGATCGTGTGTCTCTAGTTGCTACAGCATTCACCTCTATGGTTGCGTTCTGTAGTCATTTGGGTCCGAGCAAAGACCTGACTTTTCGAGGGTGTATTCAGGGAAGGGATGACTGCTCTCGAACTTGAGCCTTGGTCATTATGCTTGGTACTGCCCTGATACTCACAACACTACTACTCATCCAGGATAGCTGATGTACGCTTGGACTCCTGGTAGTTGTCGCGTCACTCGACGTTGAGGTCGTGTCATCTCTCAAGTCGGTGTCAATTTCGCCGTTTGCGCGCACAATCTTGAAACCCGGCGATACTAAGCAAACACTATCGTCAGAGATAAAGCTCGCAGCATAAGAGTCATCGAGTCGAGCGCCCAATATCGGTCCTCCGTCGGGTCACGCAACGCTGTCTCCAGTTACATCGATCCGATCTGTACTCCAACTAGTCGAGGCACTACTTCGATAGAGAAACCTAAGAAAAGGACGAGGTTACGTGTAACCTCCTATAGACGGCTCAGAAGCTGAGGAATAAACAGAGAATCGTCATTATCTACCACCCGAACGTAGAGATCACGGAAGAATATATATGCCGAGCTGTTCCTTCCTGTAGCATTGGCAATTGCAAGAACGACATATATGGGCACCACGATCATATTGTTAGTTCGCAGTCGAACGCAGAAAAGTCCATCTACCAAGAATTGTGAATCATCCCATAGTTATCTTCAAGCAACAGTGCAATGCGTACATTGCGTCGTATCAAGGTTCTGGACAGTGTGTACGCTACACAAGTCTGCACGACCTATTCGCTTCAGTATATATCTCCGGAAGCGTTCAACGAACTCATCAACAGATGGTTGAGTACATGTATACATAAACGCTAGCGCTTGGAAGCTTGCTGAGTTCGGTCAGGAGAAGATCACCCCATCGCGACGAGAAGATGGGGACGATCCCACCAGTATTGGCATAAGATGAGGTCGCACGAGAAAAGAAAGCTAGACACCATCGTACACTGATGCCGTTGCCTCCGACAAAGCTTTGCAGTAGGAAGTAATATTACCGGTGCGACGTCGCGTGGGACAAGGCTCTTCATGTTTCGCTTGTGGATGTGGTCGGGAGTGCGATGAGTAAACAGACCAATACAGTGGCAAATGTCGTAAACCGACAACAAAGACGAAAAACTCCACGTCTAGATTCTGATTTGTGATCATGCTTGTGATACAGAAAAAATTGTGTTTCCAAAAAGACACGTTATGTTGAACGAGATTGTGAAACGTGACACTATGACTCGAACTATGACTCCTCCCTCAGCAACACCGTGTGTGACCCATCACACCACCCCACCAAACCTGCTACAAAAAGTCCAATATCACGACACAAACGATGAGGCTGAATCATACCACAAAATCTCACCATCACCCCGTTACACCAAGCACTAAGTAACTAGCTATCTGCCTATCAATTTCGATGATCGTAAGATAAGGTGGTGTAAGGTTCAGCAGGCAGACGAGGTGAGTCGTCTGATGACACCAGCCCTTCTCCACAATGGCACGGATACCACACCTAGACCACCACTATCACTCATACTCGCCGAAGTCTGTCACCCGGTCTACCAGTCCTTGGGCAATACATATAGGCCCAATGAATCTACCGTCTCGTTTTCTCATCCTTTCTTCATTTCATCTTCCCTCATTGCCTCCTCTGAGTATACCTAATTCCAACGTATCCATGTCTAATACCCAGTATGGAATTCCTCCCACAATAGGACATGATGCTTCACCATCACGACATGTTGGAGTGTTGGCCCTACGATCACTGCCACGATCTCTACTAGAGGTTTCAAACACATATCACGATTATGCGGAATAGCAGAGATAAGGACATTTGTTACTGAACAAGACTGACAAGGCCAGCCGATCGAGGTGGGGATATTTAGGACTGGTCGACGTCGACCACCACATACATTCAGCTTTGCCATCACAAGTTTCACGAAGCGATCACGATATACACTGCCCGCCGACGCAGGGACGAGCCCCACCACAGCCAAGACGACGCTCTTACTCTCTAGACGGACATGTGTGTTGTCAAACCGTGTCCTACTCACTATGGCTTCACGACGCAATCAAGCCCCGTGTCGAATGATATCAAGCATAACAACGAAGATAATATATTATTCAGTGAACTGATATCTAGGAAACCTCCCGCGCTGAAGTGTCGATTGAAAACCAAGGTCGACCTCCTTGATGAATCTAGGAGACAAGAAAATCCACTCGTGCTTTTGAAGCGCTGACCTAGATCCCCGGCGCTGTAAAAAAAGATCAAATATAGAACGACACGGGAGAAGCCTGTTTGTCCACGGCGAAAGGCGTCACAGTCGCAAGGCGCCAGTAGCCCTGGACTGTTACCCCATGCCTCCCTTGAATGAGGCGGCGAGACCGCAGTGGCCTGCCCCTCCAGTTCCTGAAAAGAGCAGGCATCCGTATGTATGAAAAATAGCCCTATCCGTCAACTCTCAGACACCGCTCGATCGCTGAAGAGTGGCCGCGACGGATTTCCAGTGCTCGATCTCTGCCTGCAAGGCTTGAACCTTAGCGTTCAGAGCCTGGTTCTCAGCCGTGAGGGTCGTCTTGCTCGCCTCGAGATCATCGAGGACTTGAGCTTTGCGATCGCGGGATTTGCGCGCTGCCAACGTGTTGCGTGCTCGCTTGACGGAGATAGTATCGTTGGGGTCATCGATGATAATCTCTTTGAGCAGCTTGCGGGGCCTGCGAGTCACACCGGCACCTGTAGAAGCCTTGGGAAGACTCGGCGGAGATGTCGGTGAAAGACCAGAGCCTGATGCATGACGAGATTCGGTTCCACTAGTATGCTGTCCGTCTGAAGCCTGAGGAGACTGCCTCGTTGCAACATGAGTGGGTGCCGCATCTGGAAAGAGAGAAAACCAGTTCTCAGACACGTCACCGTTAGCGGCAAACGGTGAAAGCTCATAGTCGCCGAAGTCTGACGGAGTGGTCAGATCGGTAAGAGCAGTCGAATTAGGCGCAGACGTGAAAGAGTCAGCCAAAAACAGATCGTCGGGAGAGACCGTTCCTAGGTGTGTGGAGCTCGCAGTCGACCTCGCATTGACGTCGTAGCTGGAGATGGCCGGCGAAAATGCCGTGGGAGCTCCACTCCCAAAGTTGAAGTCCTCAAGAGCGTCTATTTTGGGTAAGCGTTGGTCTCGCTTTGAAGTAGCTGATATAGGAGATATACCTTGCAAATCCATGTTGGATGCTGTCTGTTGACTGCTAAGACTATCTGAGAAAAGAGGAACGGGTGGACGAGCAGGGCGTGTCTGCAATGGACCGGGTCGAGATGCGTAGAACTGTTGCTGAGGCGACTGGTTTTGCACTGGAGAGTTGAACTGGTTGGTCAAAGCCGAAGGAGAAAACTGAGGGCCTGTTGCTTGGATGATCTGCTGGACACGCTGATTCTGAAGAGCGGGAGACAGACTCGAATCGCGGCGTACTGGGGTTGTGCTGGTATTGTGAGATCCAAAGTTTGCTGCTGTCGAGGCAGGCGATGCTTTGCGGCTAGCGGTCGGTTTCGCGGGCTGAGGGGGATCGAACAACAGAAAGTCCTGCTGATGAAAGGGCGATTGGCTGGATGGTGCCGTATGGCTCGGGGAACTGGAGGGAAGCCATGGTGACTGATTGGAATCCGTGGTGAAGACTGGAAAGTCTGTCGCGGGAATGGTTACTGCGGTATGGGAACTCGGAAAGCTGAGAGCTTCATCAAAGTTCAGGTCGTCCTGGGGAGGATGATCTGAGGATATGGTTGGAGTGGGGATTTGGTTTGTCTTTGGAGATTGAATGGTGGCGGTTGGGGTACAAGGACCGAAAGAAGGGCAAGGGGAGACACGAGTCTAGCGCATCTTGAATATCCTGAATGCTGTTCTTTTGTATGTGTGTGGTGTGAGTTTGGGGTTGAGGGAGAAAAGGGAAGAGAGGAGGAGGCGGCGGGTGTGTGGGAGAGACCAAGCTTTAGTATTTTTTCCCAGGCAACAACTTTCTGGCAAGTGCGCGGTCTCTCTCTCGTCTCTCCCATAGCAGAGGTTGGAGGGCAAGGGCGGGGGCGCACTGCTCTGCGCCAGGAGTGCGAGTGGGCGCTGGGCCGTTGGGTCGCTGACTAGGGGCGGGCTTAGCGGGCCTGGCGCTGCTCTCTGGGGTGGGTTCTGGTGGGATTCTGTGGATATGGGACACTTTCGCGCGACTGGCGGGCTGGGCACACGAAGGCACACACAGTGAAACTGGGTCACAACGGGCGCAGGACTGCAGGCAGCGTGCGCTCGTGGTGATGAGTTGCAGGCAGAATGCAGGCGCAACACCGGCGAACCGAACGGGGCACAGCGCGGGCTGTTGGCGTGTGAGAGAGAGGCGGATGCGGACCAGTAGAGTGTCGAGGAGTGAGGAACGCACGCAGGCGGTGGGAGAGGTGTGTCAAGAAGGGTTTATCTGCGTTGGTCTGACGAAGTCCTGGCTTAGCATGAATGTTTGCTGCGTCCTGCCAGTTTGGTCGCGTTTTGCTGATGAAACAGATAGCAGGATACCAGCACTGCGCTTGGTCCCATCCAAAAACCCATCTGCTGGCCCATGTAGAGCCCATGCTTGGCAAGCAGCAAGCGTGAGTCATACTTAGCGGCTGCGTCTTTTCCATTTGCAGGCTAGCGCGCCTGCCCACGCTTGCCGTAAATATTTCAGCTACGAGGAAGCAACTTCAGCATAGCACCTGTGGTTTTGCATTTCTGAAGGAGCGAATACTTTGTTGGCGCTGGCCGTACTTGCTGAAGGGTGTACACAATGATTTTATCCTTTTATCCTTTTATTTTTATTTTTTATTTTTATTTTTTAATTCTTTTTACTTTTCGTTTCTCAAACAGCATTGGGTTAGCACATGAGGTAAGTAGTTGCTCGACTGTGAGACAGCCCGAGAAAGCCTATCTGCATCTCTCATGTCTCAACCCCACCAAACCCGCCATAGATTGTATTGAGGTGCTAATCCTAGGCCTGATGGAACTGGTCCATGCACACCGAATTTGCCGGTCTAAAACCACAGGCTTGAAAATGGGATTCTACGCTGACATCCCCAATATTGCCATCAACTTCGAACCCGAAAGAACGCATCTCACCGCATAGATCGTCCCCTTGCAGCAAACTGAACTGGCAGTATCCCGAAGACAAGGAAGTTACGATGCGACAATGGCGACAACAATCAACTCGGTCCATGCACACAGCCTACCAGCTAAAACGTCTCGAGCTAAAGAGCTCGTGACGCGAAGTGGGATGCGTGCATGTGGCTTTTGGAAACTTGGGCTATTTTACCGGCATTTCGTTTGATTGGCCGGGCTCGGGCAGCTGAATTAGGAAGTCGCAGTAGCAAGAAGCACCGTTGCGCGCGTCGGGGTTGACTTCAAGGCACAGTCGTGCCTCCAATCTTTATTAATTCTTGTTCTGAAATATTTACAATCTGGTGCGATGAATTTCACTGCTGAAGGCAAGTCGCTTCTTCCAATCCAGGACCCTTACAGTTTATCTACTTTCGTCTGGTCTCATAGAGGATGGTTTCGATCATACATATGTAAACTCCAAACATTAGGTAGTACATTAGCGTACTTTGGGGGTTCTGGGAGACCGTCACCGGGACTAGTGATTGCTGCAAAAAGGGCTTTGGGCCACCAAAATGGTCGTTTTGCTTCGTGACTGTCACCGTGATAGTCACGCGTCGAAAGTCATGGCAATCACTCAATTCAATATTAACGAGGCAAGGGGTTCGATCCCTCGTATGGCTTTTATGGCTGCGAGATTCTTTTGGAATAAAAATCATTTTTCGGACCAAAATCAATTCCGGCTGGAAATCGATTTTGGCCTTTGAAAATCGATTTCCAGCCGCTGTGACGGCGTCCCACGTACCTGCCCTCACTTTCGTGACTGCTTCGAATTCACTACCACGGATGCCATATAGTACGTAATAACCTTCGCTCTTACACGCATAATTTAACAAGTGAATGAATTGATGTGTGATTGTAATACGTACCGTAACTAGTAACCCGTAGACCTGCTGTTCGACTCGCCGTAATGTAACTAAGTTTTCAATTGTAACCATATATATGACTTGGTGACTTGGTGATGTACCGGATATAGAGTACGAAATACCTGTACATCTGGTACAGCGATATTCGTTTTGCCGTTTTTCACACCGTGTGGAAATTGCCCAGTTTTTGGATTTAGGGACGACTTTAAAAGTCAAAAATCGTCCCGGGACGATCACCATTTTTACCAAAGGACTATCAAGTGACTGTCACCTGGCCGTGACGATTTTTGACCAAAATTTCAATCCCGGTGACCGTCCCCTAGAACCCCCTAAGTACGCTAATGTATGTAGGTAGGAGATTGGAAGTCGATTCATACGAATGTGCTCGGATAGGCATTAATCAGCAAGTGCTGACATCCCTTTGTCCTGGGGATGTACTTCCCGACTAAAATACTGAGTATTACGCTCAATCCTTCATTGGGCCAAGATTGCGCGTGGCTATGTACATGTATGCAGATCTTTCATCAAATTATCAATTCAACTGCAATCAATGTCTGAACTGCGATGCCTACATAGTCTTCGCCAACGTGACCAACATTCAGGTAATCTGTAGACATGCGATGCGATATCGACGCAAATCAATCACGTCGTCAGTCGAGAGTGGAGGACACGTTTCATTAGCATCTTCGCATGAATTACACGCTACAAGTGAGACTTGGCTGCTGCCTTCAGCAAGAGGCAGTTATTCGTCCACGGCTAGAGCACAGCGATTGCGCACATGTGCATACATATGCGTGCGCATCTCATAATCCACCATTAGCACTGGCTGGCAGTAGTTCTGTTCGTCTCCAGAGACCCAGGCGAGCCAGGTTTGTCGAATTTGCGCAATCCTTCACTATGGAGAATCCCCGGTTCGGTCTCACGTTTCCGACGTCGAGGAACACCGGGGCTGCCTGTGAGAAGCAAATTTGGTTCAATCAGATCGACCAATTCATTGTCAGTTGTCGCGATTGAGTTGTGTGACTCACACATCCCGACGCTGCGTTCCATCGTGCGCGTCTCACACACTCCGATCCCCTGCCGCCCTTACTATCATTCTGTTTCCAGTCCCAGTTATTGTGCGCAAGCCGTGTGATTCGTCCCAGTTTGACGAGTTGTGGCTTTGCAAAACGCAATAATCAACGTAAGGGCGCATGCGTGTCTTGTACCCATCTCTCCAGGCGTAAGACCGTCCTGCTCCTGCTCCGACGACCTCCGGAATATTTCTTTCTTCTGGCAGTCAAATTCTGAACAGGACAGTATGTCGATGTGATTGATATGGCTGTATCACTCTCATTAGACTTGATTGTCGCGCATAAGACTCGGTTCGCATAGTAATCCCCAAAATTGGGTATGTGGCGATCCTTGTTGCGATGAATTATGCGCACGAGATCAATGGCATCCGTGCTGCGATCAGGAGCAATTCGCCATTGTTGTGAACCTCACCTACACTGCGTAGCTCCAAGACGCTGACTAATTTCACTAAATGCTTGGAATTTCTCATTTATACTCGCCACTGACAACCAGATTTCCGACATCGACTTCTCTTGTCCATATCCCGTATCTTGATTTGCGGATCCCCGTGACATGGAGTAGGCATCGGAAGGCGTCCGAAAACACCTCCTGCAGCCGGTCCCTTCACCGAGCACGAAATCCTCGCAGATGATGCCTCAGCCGGTCAGGTCGCATTGCAATCGTGGTATCTACATCAATTCCACAAGCAGGCAGCAACAGGCAGATTTATAATATGCTCAGTGAAAGAATAACGCAGTTGCGCATCCTCGTTCAACTGGCATATTAATAGGTGTATGGTTGGGGGCTGAAATGGCACGTGTAGCTTTCTGACCGCCGGTAGTGCCCGCAACCCCAAGACTCGCCACCGCGATTGAGCAATGTAGATTCTTGTGTCGGCGAGGCCCGGAGATTCTGATCACAGTAGTGCATGGCGCAAAATATAAGCCTTCGAACTCGGAAAGGTAAGGAGGCATACATCGCGAATGCGAGCTCGGGCTTCCGTAACTGTACATGCAACGTCTATCGTCATCTGTCAGGATATTGTTATGAGCTGTGGTCTATTCCTGGGGGTCGTAGGAAGAAGCGTTGGCACACGGAATGCGAGGTTTCGAGATGATTTCTCGCGCTTCCTTCATGGGCGAGTACGAGTACGGTGCTAGGGTTCGATCGGACTAAGAAGAGCATGTCATTGTGATTTGAGCGTACTTGGTCACAAGTAGACAAATACATTGTAACCCAGATGAACATATCGTATCATTGAATCTTTCGAGTCCTGTAAGCCCGAGCCTACCTAGTAATGAGTGTCTTTGTTTGGGTCTGTAAGCTATTGCAAAGCTTCCCTCAATAACTTAATGATGACACAGCTATGATAGTCTTGTGGTATAGTTCCAAGTAATGACTGATATTGCGCCGATCGTTCTAGGTGAGATATTTTTGCCTAAGTAGCACGTGTTTTGCGAATTACCTGACGTAGATGTTAGATGAAATGTGCTGTCTAGTGGAGAGACAACAATGTCACTACTTGGTATCACGTTGATGCTCCCGAGCGAGTAGGGTAAACAACGGCGCTACGAGGGGAATTCGTCTCTGTAAAGGTTTGGAACAGGTGGCGTGATGGTCTGTTTAGAACAGTACAGAGAAGTCTATCAGAGCCTTGAGAGGGGGCAATGGGAGATGTGAGTCGAGACCGTAACCCATCTGAGTGCACGCTGTTGAAAGTTTTCCAATATCTACCCGAGTAGCATCTGTCAATCCCAATCAGTGCGGCAAGCCCATTATACTCATCTAGATAAAGAAACCTTCTTTTCTCCATGTCCCGGACATACTTATCAATCGTACGAACAAGTTGTATCCGACTAGCACAAACTCTCATATGTGTACAGGGACACATAACCTCATCAAATCATCTGGTTTCATAATGCGCCTTTCGAGCCAAGGGTGACTCAACACTGAGAGCTAATCATATACCACGCGAGACTTCCACAATGACTTGTAGATTATACTCCTATTGATTCGACGGTGCAGTGCCTTCCCGTCTCTCCCACAAGTCTAAACAAGCATCTGAAGTCGTCAAGCCACTTTCAAGCAACAAAGAATCACTCATTCCAAAACGATCGTTCCTGCCTAGGCGAATCTTTGCATTCTGGAACGGCTCCCGTCCCCGCGCCTGGTGGTTGCTTAATGTAGGAACACATGTGTCGCGGCCATGGCCCCTGGGACGATAGAATGCCGAGATGTGTGTTTGGTAGAACTGACTGCCAATTACATTCTTGCTTATGAAAATTTTGAATCCAACTGTCGAAGCGATGATGAGAGCAGTGTTCATCTCAGCTAAACTGATTTTCCGGCACGAATTAGCTTACTTTCTCGTGTGTACAAAAGCCAGGATAAGAGGGCACCAACATAGAGTTCAATATTGCCCCAGTGTAGTAGGTGATGTCCGAGTCCAAAGATGCTACTATTCGATAAGCCAGACTGAGAATACTCGCTACAATGGCCCTAGAACAAAATCGTCGGGTTAGCACAACAGGTCATGGCCAGGGAGAGCGCAAGAGGCTTTACAAAATTGCGACTGAGAAAACCCCAGCAATCTGAGTCTTCCTTTTGGGCGATGTTTGAAGTCTAAATATCATGGTCAAGGGCAGAACGAAGATATAAAAATCGAGTATGGTTGCCAAGGCGCTTTGGGCAACTCCCCAGCGCAATGCTTCGTATCCCCGGCTGGAATTACTGCTAGCTATCATCCGGAGGGCCTCTGAGTAACAGACAGAGACTACTATGACGGATACATATAGTACGAAGGCGATGCCAATTCCGACATATACCCCTATATTCACCGCACGAGAGATTTTGAATAGTTGTCGGAAAAGTAGGAGCATAGAAGTTTTCGTTGAGAACAAACTGATGGCCTGAAGAATCTCCCAAACGAGATCGACCTACCATCAATGTTAGTCCATATCCGGGGATTGGAAAATGTGACTTCGAAGACTTCACCACAGAGAAAGGAGTATCTAGAACCCAACACACGGGAATCTATACATTGGGAGTTAGTAACGGTGCATTCGCCAAGAAATAAATCCCCGTGGTGTCTCGAGAGCTTGCACACGAGGAAAAATTGGGTATCTGCACGGGTAAAACCATCGCTTAACAATAAGATAGTTGGCACCCAAAAGGTACTTACATCCCATGAATGCTTGAATAATTCCACATCTGCGTCGTAAGTCTCAGTCACCCAGTAGATATAGTAGAAACTTACAAGCAATCACCAGCCCTGTAAAGGTGATGTTGGCGCATATGGCGAGACCAATCAAGACTGCTCATGCAGTCAGTAACACATGTCAAGATAAGGTAGACAGAGGTTACGGAGATACGAACGATCGCTCCACGTCAGCTTTCCGAGGTTAGTATGTAGCCTTGCTAGTCCGAATACCACGGAAATCGTGGTGCCGATAAGAGCTGCAGAAATTGTAACGGTTTTCAATCCAGTTGCATGAAAGTTCGAGTCAACCCCTTCAGGGGGTGAGACGAGGGGTATCGTACAAAGGTCCACATCCGGCGGGATAGAAGAATCGTTCCCCATTGCGAAAATGATGAATAATATGATAGATCTCGTTATACTCCGTGGTCGTAAGATACAAGTTGATGATACACAGCAGATGTATGACAGCGAGGGGATCCTCATATGATATGTTGGAAACGTAGCCAGCGTACCCCTTGGTAGGGATCAGATAGCCCACTATATCTGTCGAGTCTCTTATACTGCGATTTGTAAAAAAAATATGTACAGATGGGTAAAAGTCGATCAGCCCTTGCATATAGCTGTCAATGAAACATAATTTGCTCTCTAATGCGCGTGTCCCGCTCGCATAGTGAGCCAGAAAGAGCTTCATAAACATTGTGGAAGTGTGTAGTCTCTAAGGATATCATCGATATGATGGGAGTCTCATTACCGCCGTTTTTGGTTCATCACTATCCTATTCTTTACTTCGCTTCCATGCTTGGCTGTAAGTGAATCCAGGGTTCAATCCAGAGTGAAGCATCGACTTCAACCCATTGAACAGTACTGCTGGACAAATGCATGTTCACTCCGTCATGCAGTAACAATGCATGCGAAAGGGCGACTACGTCGATATCAAGACATGATATGTCTTTCTAACCGGCACTCAATTTGGAATCCATCGCAAAGGGTAACCGGATGTATGCTATCTTGATCGTATACCTTCGCGATTGAAAGCACGTTTGAATATCGAGATATCTTCTAGAAGGGTGTATCTGCAAGGGTCAATTGTTGATGTCAAAGCGAGGTCTGATCACAAAGTGTCGAGCTCGAGCTTGTGAATATAGATATCCCTGCAAAATTACACCTGTTTCCCCTCTCTCAAATCATGCGAATGGTGGTTGTATGTGTGCGCCCGAGGCAGCAGCTATGGTCAAAGGGGTGCCGTTGGGCCGCGATGTGGTTGCTTCCCCCTTACATACTAGATCGAAGTTGGAAGGGGTCGAGACTAGGAATATAATCAATTACCTACGTAGCATGTATCGAGGACCGTCCCAATCATCGAAAACCAACCTCAGGAACAATAGCCAGAATCTATAGCAGACATGACGTTTGTTGATGTACCAAAAGCTCTACAGCAGGACAATCTGCTATTCGTTACCAGCTCCCTGCATAAGTCTGCCTGCCCAGTTGCAAGTTGACCGTCTGTATCATTAAGTCATCATCTGTTCCAGTTTAATAGACGGATAGCATAGGTAGCTTTATTACTAGTTTTTGCCATAGCCTTTGTGTTCATCAATGTTCGTTAGTACATAGGAGCTGCGTTCTAATTACGGAGAGTAAGTTAAAAAAAAAAAGCCTGATTATTTGCAAGAATCACCACGAATATGCTTGAAAAGGAGACGGATGAGTTTCACATACAATGGCCCTCGCTGGCATGTAGCGCGGCTCGTACAGCGTCGCTTTCCGCCATCTCAGACCTTCTCAAAGTGACTATATCGGGCCCATATATGAGATAGTTTTGCTGCAAGCATATATGGACATATTGTGGTCTGCCTTGCAGTAAATCGTGTGTGCTTCAAGGTCCCCGAATTTCCAGTTGAGCCATCTTTCTCAGCGCGGTCTGTCATAGAACCCATCTATGCCATTGGGATGCTTCGAGAGCAGCCGCCGCATTTCGTCCTTGACACTGGAAGTGCTTTAGCAAAGAGAACCAGACTACGAAGCGTCACCAAGACAAATAGGAAATACCTACTGGTCCAGCAATGTGCGCCACTGTGGCGACATCCCTACCGTCTCTAGGTCGGCACGCCTTCAATAGGTCAGTAACTCGCTTGAGGGGGAACATGCCAAAGTCAGGGACGGCTGACATGCAGTAGAGAGCATTTCGGTCGTCAAAGTCTTCTTCTGGCTTCGAAGCGCCAACCTGTTCCTTATATGCATTCACAAATTCCCTGCCCAGCTTGTTGCGTGCCGCTCTCATGCTTTGGAGGTCCACTGGAGGATGATTGACGTCAGTAGGTGACGTGGAGGTCACATTCTAACTTCTCGAAGGAGTTTCTTACTCTCGCAATGCCCATAGAAACAGCACGGATCGAAGAGAATGGGGTTCCCGCTGTTCGCGTCAACCTGAACGTTGGCGTCCCACTGTAACAGTTTGAGTCAACGGCTACCTAGATACTCTTCATATCAAGCTTGCTGAGGTCTCAAAGCGCCTGCAACATGATCATAAACCACTTGCTCCAAAACCGGAATAACTCGACCCCAGATTCTTTCGGGCCGGGTAAAGAACGTCTCTTGCAAGTACTTACAAGATCCCCATGGCATAAGGTGGGTTCGATGGTTCTACCTCCGGTTTGCAGGGGACGCAAGAGCCGGGGGATTACTTTCTCTATGAACTCATTGCCGAGAGTGCAAAGGTCCTCGTCTTTGCCGAATGGGAGTTGCCCGTAGTCCAGTGCATCGCGAAATTTGCGGGTGAAGTACTCTTCCCAGCTATCCGTCCAGCTGTTGTCCATGGGCTGTGGTCCCCAGAACGTCGTGACGTGGAAACCGAACTTACCATTGGGAGAGGAACCACTTTGATGGATTTTCCTCACAATGGGTAAAAGTTGCGAAGTCGCAGGTAGCTGTTCGTGCAGGTAGCGAAAAGTTGTGAGGTAGAACGCCTTTTCAGGGGCGTCGTGGAACCTCTGCCACGCCAATGGGGGAACGACATTATCCGGTATCAGCTCCGTCAACGCCTTCTGTGATTCGAATTCTCCTTTGGCCATCTCATCGCTTCGTGAGCGGTCGAGCACCTATCGACGATCTGAACTCAGCATGCTGGGTATCATTAAACGTGCCTAGATCGCCATAGAATGTTCACCTTGAGGAAGAACTCCTGCACGCTCTGCTCTACGTAGACTTTGACCCGGTACCCTGTTGACCACTGCATTTCTACATAGTCAGATCTCTGATGGAGGATTGGGGGTCGAAACGAGGACGAAGATCGAAGAATTCACACTAACGTTTGTCTTTCCATGCTTGACGACGGAGATTACCTGGCCCGCCGGAAGAGCTGAGGGACGACGAGCCGAATTAGGAGACAACACAAACTCCAAGCACTTAGCATGCCAATTGCCCACTTACCTGCCAGCACAGCCGGATCAAGACTGATTTCGTTAGGTTTATTTGCAATTCGGGACATATTCTATTGTGAATGCATCTATATAACTCATGCCTAATGTGGTGGAAGTCGTTGGCAGTGGACGAGCGTATACAGCCTACAGGAAGGCGTCGGTGTTTGGAGTCCAGTATTTGTTATGCCCTACTGAGGCATCGGCGACCTTCGGTACCTTGCATGCCAGTTAGCCATGTGTGAGCTGTGCTCGGTACCCTAGTCTGCCTTGCATGGCTCTGGTTTACCAATAGAATTGAGGGCTCATCTTATCTCAGTGCTCAGACGTTTGTGTGGGTGACTGGTGGTTGGTGGCTGGTGTGGCTGGTGTGGCTGGTAGGAATAGAATCACCCTTCAAAAACGTCTGAGGCCTCGATGCGGAAAACGTCGAGTTTTATATACGCTCCTATATAAAAAAAATCGACACTTACCGTAACACTTGTTTACCCTCGATCTAAATTAAATAGTAAAAATAATCGGGCTTTGTTCGGATATAATAAAATAAAGTATTTATATATAATTTAAGTTTAAAAGCAATCGGACGAAAAATAAAAAATCGGCTATAACTCGGTTAAAAAAATACGATTTATATATACCCCTTTATTTTAAACTACGTAATAGTCGCATTTTATTGTTTTTAATCTAATTAATTCGAAAAAAATATTACGGCGTAAAAATTAACGAATAAAACGTACGAGCGTTAATAAAATTAAATTATCTCGAATATTTATAAAAATATAAATATATAGGCGTTATTTAAAACATATAGCTTAATATTTTTTAAAACGTATTTTTATAACTATTCGAAATAATAATTCGAAAAAAATACAACGACGTAACGCTTATTAATATTTACGTTCGAACGTTATTCGATTTTTAATATCTCGAAAAGTAGTAAAGTTATTACAATAAAGGCGTTAATACGTATATTTTACTTAAAGCAATTAGCGTGCATCTTCGTCGATATTTACGGTATAAAAAATTCGAAAATACTAAAACGTAGCCTTCGATAAGCTTTACGCTATGGTATTTTTTTCTAATTATTTTAATAGAAAACTATAAAATGCGACCATTACGTGGTTCGAATAGGTGTATACGGTAGCGTATATACGTCCCTAACTAGGCCTGCATCGAGGCCTCAGACCAGTTGTGGTAGTGGTCCCTTCGAGAGATCTGATTGGCCCATTCCGTCACCAGCCACAACGGTCTAAGTACTGAGATAAGGCTCATCATAGGTAGGGCGTCAGTGAGGGTGCGGAGCAGGCGGCATGAGGCGAGTCCACTGATATATCGTGCAGCCAACAGTAGCAATTGCGCAAAAGCCGGCAGACCGCGTGTGAGGTATGTACAATGGAGCTCAGATTGTAGAACCCGGGGATCTGAGCGGCGAGAATACAGTCCTGTACACACGCTAAGGGCCTCGGAGTCACCAATAATAGTGGGAATCCCACACGCCTTTGCTGGGAAGTTGTCCCCTGCACACAAACTAACAAGCAGCATGTCGAGCCGAGCGATACTAGAGTGCGCGGACCTGCAGACGCGGGATTGAGACTCATCTCCGTACCTATGCATCCGGTGCCTGGCCATAAGTGCCTTGTCAAGCTCGTTCTAGCTGCGTCAGGTTGAATCAAAAGTTGGCAAAGGTGGTCGCCTTTTTCCCGATTTGGTGGGCCAAAGTTGAGAAATTTTTGACACTTATTTTTACCACACCGTCTGCGGGTGGCACAGCGTCCAGTCATAGCTCTGAGCCACTGACACAACGCGTTGTGTGTTTGGCCCGCAGCTCGTCATGGCTTCGGGATCGGCATAACGGTCCAACTTTGGCCCTCAATGTTGGTGTAAGGCTTTCATATGGTGATCCAGGATTTCCATCTACTGAGCACATCGGTCGTCAATGGTTGCACCTTAACATTGCCATCAGGTGCTGTGCGATATCACGAAACACGACCTGAAGTGGACGTTAAGCAGTTTCGAGAATTTTTTCTCTTCCTTCGAAGTAGGTGTTGCCAATGTGCGTATCTTGCGCAAGCTTATATCCAGTGGTTCAAAATAGCTGGCTAGCTTCGTCCCAATTTCCAAACGTCTTGCGTATTCTCGACGGACCCGACCGAATGGCCAGGTTTGGACTGCAGCTATTGTGCTGAGAGATTTGCGGGAAGGAGAGGGAGGTCTTCTTTGATCTCTTCTCCCGACATGGTTCCTTGAACCGCTTTTTCATCTCGGGCTCCCTAATTTTATAATGCATGATATAGAAGAGTCACCTCCTATCTCTCGAATAGGACCATGAAGCACCTAGTTGTGATCATCAGGATGTTCTTCGCATTGTCTAAATTCAAACTCTGGGCTAGGTACAATTGTACGTACGTTTGCAATTGAAACATGACATGTGTTGCCAATTGTGATACGTAAGACTGATATCGCGCGCCTCCATAATGCAAGTGGTACGAGCTTTTATTGAACCGCTTCCAACTCGGACAGCATGTCGTTGCCCTGGGGAAAGCTACTAGATAATTTGAGGAAGAACAATATTTCAACGTCGGGCGTAATAAAACGCCGCTCAGGGATATTAAAATGCGTCTAATAATCGATCTGCACATGGAAGGGGCCGATTCGCGACTTGGTGTATGACTATGCACATGACAACATCTACCCTACTCATTGGTGATAGCTCTGCTTTCCAGTGTTTACATGGAGTTATGCCAGCTTCGGGCGAGACCCTCAATGCGAATGGCGCCGAAACTACTGACCGTTGCATGGCGTGGCGACGGGGACGTTCGTACAACTCGCACAACCAGTATTTGTAGAGTATATTATTGCTCCTATCCATTAATAACTTGACGTACTCTCTAACAATCTGGACGTCATCTCAGGATCCGCTGACGTGGTTCTTTTCTCAATGTGGCTGCGATGGAGTAGTGATATCGCCTGGTGAGGTAGTAGGGTTACAACTGAGAGACAAAACAATACACATCTGCTGCGTTAACAACGGGAATGACTCGAGATTCTCGGTGATATGCCCATACGATCAAAGTACAACGCGAGGGGTGCCATGTATCCGTGTGGCATGCAGTTGATCTTAGACATAACTTCATTGTCTATCCCGAGTTTTCATGACCCGATACGTCCGTGTTAGAGGTTGAGCCCGATGAAGTGTGTATTTGAGATAAGAGATTCTGTAAGACCGCCCGCTGACAAGAAAAGATGATTCTTGGCCACTTGTTCAAGAATTCAGATAGGGGGGCTAAGAGTCGGGCGCGAGTCAGGCGAATACAAGTTTCACAACCATCGCAGATCAATTAGGCGTATTCTCCAGAAGCCGGTTAGACATTGTAAGTGTTCGGAGTTATTGCACAGACAAATTCGCTGTGACCGTCTTTGGAAGCTTGTTCCTACATGAGCACAACCCAATCACTCAGGCAGTTGGTAATCCTTCAGGGTTTAAGACGATTAATTCATGGAACAGCTACCATGGAGAGAACATGCTGGCACTTCTATCAGGCTTGTAGATCACCGTGAGGGCCTAGTCATCGGGGCCTGCGACACTTCTTCGAGGCATGAACCATTAAGATCTCCTCTCGGACTCTGTACTGTAGGGTTTCCACTGATATCTCTGCACCTGTAATGCCTCTGGAATCGAACAGCGAAAATGAACGAATCGGCTTTTTGAGTGGACTGTGATATTCGTATAAATCGTGAGAATTCTATGCAAGGTGACTAGGTTAGCGAGGTGTATATCGACCTTCAAATAGTGTTGTGTGATCGGTCTTACAAGCCACTTGTCACTAAAACCTGCTCTGTTAGTCCATTCCGAAATATTAGCATCACAGTATTCAGGAGAGCGGGACAAGTTTCTAAGCCACAATGTTATAGCTCGGCTGCGTTTACATCTGCGTCACACATAGGAGGTATGGTATATTAGAGCTAACAGTTACCTTGGGTCTCAGTCGAGCCTTTTGCCTGCAGACCCATTTTCTCTTGGTTGGCGCATCAAGAGCAGTCTCTGTTCCTGCTTATAGTACTCCTGCGCATTTCTGAGAACCCATCCACGACAATGCCATTACCTTCCGCGGTTGGTATTATTATCGCGATATTATGCCGATTATCACCGTGAGGCAGAACCTTGCACATGGAACACGGTATGTCGCCGGTCCTTATAGGACTGACTGTGACACAAATGTTCCTATCGGACTGATGTCGAGTATCAATCATGCCGCCCACATTGAGCTCTACAGTCTCTTTTGCAGGCTGCCGTACCCGAGGCGCTACTCACACGCTCCGACTCCTTCGGCTCTCGAATATGCACCACCTATCATCACGTGTCGCCTTCTCTGACCACACCAGTCTCACTTCATGTCTTCCCGCCCTGACACCAACGCGTCTCACTGACCGGGGAGTAGCGCACAGCTCACAATTACTCCTGACGCGGAACCGACCTTCAATTGGATCGGTCGGAGAGAGAGGTTGTCATGAGCTAAACAGTATCTCGACGTTAATCGAGGCTCAAGTAATGGCATTTCGTGCTTGGCTGTACCAAAAGGGTCCTCTTTCATGAGAACATGAGTTCAGGCCGTGGTTGATCGGCCGCAGCTTGAGCTTTTGTAGATTTGGCTTCCGTACTCGGAGGACGCGACGTTTCGACAAAATCGTTACCTTGCACGGTGAGCTGTTGTGATGCTATACGGCGCATCAGAGCTAGGAACTCCGAGTTTTTGAACTTGTCCGACTCATTATCAGCAACGGACTCCACAAGCTGTTGCGCAGCCCGAGAGAGTTCTGTGTTGGCCTCTGGTGATCCACTCCGGTCGTTCTCTGTCGTCTCCTGGCCTACAGGCTCAACAGAAGCTGCATCAAGGCCCATAGCCAGTGTGCCATGGACTTGGGCTTGATCAGTACTCTCAGCTTTGGTGTCCGTCGCTGGGGCGTTCTGAGCCATCCAATCGTTCATGATATCGTCGAACTCTTTATCAAACTGGGCTTGGTTATCGAGGGAGAAAAGTGGTTCATCTGAATTGAGTCAGCCAAGTCTCCCCACTGTCGGTGGTTACTTACTGATTTGATTTCGGGCCTCATGGCCTTGAGATTGAGATATCGTGTTTTGTATCATGCTTGGTTGAAACCCAAGTGAGGGCTGAAATGATGAGAAGCCGCCTTGGAATGCAGGTTGAGACCAAGAGGGGCTCATAGAACCATGCATGCCTTGCTGGGCAATTGGCATCTGGGCTTGTTGTCCACCCATAGTCCTAGCTGGATCGTTACCAGATACATTCATCCGTTGAAAGTCATTAATCCAGGTGTTGCTAGCAAACCCATGAGACTGCATGTGTGATTGTGATGAAAGTGGAGCATGTAACTGCATCTGTTGCGGCGAAAACACACTTGAGCCCGGTGGATGACTTTGAGGTGACGGAGACAAAACAGGATATTGAGCTGATGCCGGGAATTGTGACAAAGACGCATTTTGTTGCTGGAAAGAAGCGAATTGTCCGGCCGCGGCATTATTTGTGGGCTGAGAGGTGCGGAAATTCTGTACTAGAAGTCAGGAGCGAAACACAGTGAATACAGCCTGCGCCAGAACAAACCTGTGATCCTTGCTGAGAGCTTCCCACAAATCTATCCTGCTGATGCGAGCGATCCTGCTCAAGGTGGCGGGCCAGGCCCTTGAAGGCATTCGATGGGCCACAAACGGGCTCCATTGTGCAGTATGGCCTGAATGACAATCTGGTGATTTCAGTAGTTCGTCGCTGATTAAGACTGAGTGTTTTGTCGGTTCTCAGAGTATCTGATGCCTACGATCGGCTACGAGAAGACCCTGCAATTGTTAAGTCAGAACATTGACACTCGATAAGTCGTTTGTCTCAATACAAAGACGATGCGGACCTAGCACAAAGGTGAGGTCTATTTCGTGAAGACCAGCTGAAAGTCAAAGCGTGACTTGGCGTGACGTCTATCGAGTACCGCGGATGGTCCAAGACTGAGGACAAAATGTAGAATGCAGCTGGAGGTCAATGTCTTCCTTGGGGCCTCAACAAGAAAGCCGATCTTACGATGGAAATGATAGAGAAAGAAGTTGCAAATCAGTATCGTACACGTAGAAACTACAGCTTCGTAAAAAGGGTGTTCAAAAATTCTCAGAGATTGACGTCGCCGTCACAGGAGCATGAGAAACTGTCATTCCTTGACAACTGCCAGTTGAGCCTCGGTACCGGTAAACCCCGACCGGGGCATGTGGGGACATTGCGGCTCTAGCTTGAAGAATGCTGGATCGGGTCATTCTGGGGCAGTGGATCCCAAGCGCCACAGCCGAGAGGCATTATCGACCAGCTGATCTGCAGCTGGCGGCGAGCTCATGATACCGTCATCGCCTCTGGCCCCGGGACTTGGGGTGCTCCTTATCGTTATCGCTGATTAGCAGGCAGAGCGGGCTGTTGACTTCAGGTCTCAAAGCTGCTGTTGCTGCTAGTGAGGTGGTGGAGCTCTACGGATGTACATCCGTAGTGGCAGGCAGGCGCCTTACAACACAAGGCCAGCTCATTGATTGGAAGGGGCCAAGTCGACATTCCCAAAGGGACAACTATCGCTCAACATAACAACGTTCTCACCATCCGTCACTTGTCTCCCTCTCCTTCGAGTCTCCAGTTCACTTGCTTGTGACTTACGCACACATCGTCCCCTTCTGCGCAACCCTTGGCCCGCAATGGTAGCTATTCTATGGCCATTGTCGCATCTTCAAAGGGAGTAGCTAACGTCTACTCAGGCGCAGGTGATATCAAATTCCGGCCATGATGACATGATTGTATGTTTGCCCTCCCACTCCGGCAGTCTTTTACACTGGTGCACCTTGATCCACCACCCGAAGACAGTGACTCTTCCAATTCGCCTCTTCACGGACCGAACGCGCAAGCCTACTCGCGAAGCTAGCAAATCAACTGACCTTTACTAGCACGATGCTGTTCTCGACTACTACGGCAGACGGCTTGCTACATGCTCATCCGACAAGACGATCAAGATATTCGAGATTGAGGGAGAGTCTCAACGATTGATCGAGACACTCAAAGGGTACCAACCCCCCAGGCTGAGATTGCAACCTCAGTAATGCTAACATGAAGTTATCCAGACATGAGGGTGCGGTCTGGTGTGTCTCCTGGGCACACCCCAAGTACGGAAACATTCTCGCATCTGCTGGCTACGACGGCAAGGTCTTCATCTGGCGCGAGCAGTCCAACCAATGGCAGAAAATCTTCGACTTCGCCCTCCACAAAGCCTCCGTCAACATGGTCTCATGGTCGCCCCACGAATCAGGCTGCCTCCTCGCTTGCGCCTCCTCCGACGGCTCCGTCTCCGTGATCGAGTTCAAAGACAATAACTTCTCCAACGTCATATTCCCCGCCCATGGCCTCGGCGTCAATTCGGTCTCTTGGGCCCCTGCTACCACCCCTGGCAGCATCGTCTCCTCGTCGGCTCCTGGCCCTGGCGCCCTTGGCCAGCGACGCTTCGTCACTGGTGGCTGTGACAATGTCTTGAAGCTCTGGACGTATGATCAGGCATCGCAGAGCTACACGCAAGAACGGGAGCCCCTGACAGGCCACACAGACTGGGTACGTGACGTAGCATGGAGCCCAACAGTGCTGCAGAAGAGCTATATTGCGTCAGCTTCACAAGACAAGACGGTGCGTATTTGGACCAGTGACAACGCTAGCCAAGGACAGTGGTCGTGCAAGGTCCTGAACTTCGATGCTGTCGTCTGGCGGGTCAGCTGGAGCCTAAGTGGAAACGTGCTGGCTGTTAGCGGCGGTGACAACAAAGTTTCCCTATGGAAGGAGAACCTGCGGGGCGAGTGGGAATGCGTCAAGACGATGGAGGAGTAAACGGTGAATATGTGGACGTCGCCAAAGCTTTTGACATCCTCTTAGGTGTTCAGTCAAGCATCGCTCTTGTGGAGGGAACGAAGCACGAAGGCGGGGTAGACGAGGAATAGAGGTAGTGAACGAGGATTTGACCGTTCGCGAAATGGCGATGGCCATGGGCAGGCGCAAATGATAATAGACACGATAATGAGCTACGCTGAACAGGGTCCCCTCCACGCACTATATGATACCAAATGCTATGTGACGCGTCATAGTCTCTAATGCTCGCATTTGCGAGATCCATAAGGAATATAAAGGGGGTCTTCTTTCGTATTGAAGGCGACCTACAAGATATTTCTGATGCTCTGTCCAGCAACTTTACGTCCAGTGACTCAATTATGGATCGCTACTTATGCTACTAAGGCAGCTCAAGTAGGCATTGGAAACAATCTTGATATACGAAATCGGACTACTCTGGTTTTGGGCTGGAATTGCTTCTGGCTATACTAGACATTCGTTCAAGTAGTTGCTCTGGACCCAACAATGGAAATGATCCCGGGGACTGTCAAATCGCTTGGAAAGAAAGTCTAAGGCTTATGGAATTGAGCTCACCGCCTGCACACATTCAGTGGAGTAGACGTCGCAGACCGAAACATCCTCTTTTGGAGAATGGGTTTTCTCTTTGTAAGCCAGGAGTGTGAGAACAACGAAATTGACTCGCACCAAACCTAGTGACATTACATATCATCGTAAGGAAGGACATATAAGAAGCCGGCGAAATACCTGATAGGCATCTCTACGTTCTCAGCCTCCAGCACAAACTTCGTCAGGTAACAACTAGAATCATTAGAACTCGTTCCCATTACTAATTTCAAGATGGATTGGTCCGACCTTAGCGTGGTCTTGAAGTTGTACATCTTGGCAACAAGTCTAGTTGATATGTGGTTTCTCTACACCCAGTACGACATGATAAAGACCCTCGCCTCATATATGACGCCCTCTTACTTACTCCCATATCTCACGATGCCATCCTATGAAGTCATTCTGCTCGACATCTACGGCCTCGTCGCCAACATGTGGTATTTCTCTCTCGACACAGATAAAGGTCGCGGATCACTCTATCTGATATACGAGTGGTTGGATGACACACGAGTTTCATGGCTTTACCAGTGGCGCTTGATTCGCATGCGCTACGCACTGTTGTTAATGAGATTGATGACGCCTTGGTACATGCTCTGTTACTATTATCGGAAGGCTGTAACGTCGATTGGTCAATACTTTTCGTCTCTGTTCTCGAGATTCATGGCGTCTTGTAGTCGCCCAGCTGAGGGTAAAAAGTCTCAAGGTGCCACAGAAGAGAAAAAGACCACTGAACCTCGGCCAAAGCGTCGACGAACTCGCAAAGCGTAGACGGGATGGCAACAGGATCTGTGAAGAGCAACGAGCTGGACAGCAATAGCAGGTCGGAGCAAGAACCTTTCTTATCTCCCTCTTGGAACTCAAGAGCGGTTGAAGACTGCGGTTTGTGAGTGCGTTGCCTTTCAATGCTTGTAGAGCTTCTAAGCCGCGTCCCCTGGGAGCGAGGATAACATTGGAGGTGTGCGATGTTTTTCATGCCGTTGGGTTGATAAGGGTTGAATACGATGTTTGATGATGATCTATTCTTCAGGAGTTGGAAGTCTCAAGCGGAGACCGGGGGCGGATATGTTTTGGTATTAGGTATTTCCCACAGAAATTGATGTTTCGAAATGTCGTTTGCATTCAACGTTTATTGATGATCCTCGAATCTCACTTACATACATGTAGGTAGATTTTGTGAAAAAGGACCTTTACTGATGTAACATTAATCATGACATATCATAATGGGGAGGGCAATATTCCGATATTATACCTATGTTATAATCGTGTGAATCTTAAGAATAGTCCATATGATCTTGATAGATGATTAGGTACGAGAGGGCTTGCTGTGGTTAGGTAGTGCCGCGACAACCCAAGATCATCTCTTGATCATCGTGGTTTAATTTTGAGTTTCGTATGCTCGCCGGAGTCTCGCAGCGAGTTTTTCAGTGCCTTACTTCAAGTCGCTTCACAACCCATGGAACGTTTTGAGAGCTGTATTGAATCAAATAGTACATATCATGAAGAAACTGAAAAAGCATCGACAGGAAATGATAAAGCTGAAGAGTGTTGGAATGGGATGCGAAGTAACAAAGGAAGGCACTGGCAGGCTGTGATACGTGAGTGTGTTTACAGTAGCGTGGGCGTCTAGCTTGGCCAGTCAGGGTGCTCGGGCGGTGATGCTTGAAGGAAGAAGGAAGTAGATCTGGTACCCTCCCATCCGATTCGCTGCGGGAGGGTACCTGAGTGCTACATCCGAGAACCCAGACAAGGTTGTTGGAAGTTGCAACCCGACCAAGTTGTCTCGACTCAATGTTGACTTCCCTCTGATCTCCGCCTTGGTAAGAACGAGGCAAGTACAGTTTACCACACATTGCATTACCAGATCCTGTCACCCTAACGTTGTCCATCTGAACCGTCGACTCTTTCGATGCGAACTTCCCTCTTGACGGCACCTCGTTCCCGGCTCGCATGGTATGACATCGTAGACTCAGCGCAGCCAATTCCTGCCAATGCAGAGCGCCCATGCCCAGTCACAGATCTAATTAACCACCCCCCACACCGTAGCTCTCGTCCCGTCGTCTGCAATATCCGGTGTCTACCACTCCAATTACCATCACACCCTGGCCAACCCTGACTCTGCCACGCCTTGCGCAACAACCGCCGTCACGTTGTCCGATTCACAGGAAGACAGTCACGGAGAGTCCCTGTCCGCTGGGCTCCCGCCGACTACTGCCATCGACTACGCGAACGTTGACTTCGACGACCCAGACATCAGCGATATCGACGACGAGGACGACAATTGCGCTCGCTCGCCTCCACCGCAATATCCATACCCTGCCTCCGAGGCATCGGGCTCGACCTCTTTCTCGCGACCTGAACCGCCTCCCTTTTCCTCTCTCTACGCATATCCACCCGCCGACCACCTTGCCAGCGACCAATTCGAGCTTCCCGCCCCTGTATCTATCTCCTATTCAGAAGCAGAAGCCTCTTCAGCCACTGCCGCTCCCGCCTACGCACCCTTAGCCTCGAGCTCCTCGCACACCCATCCTTTTGAGCCTCCTGCATCTTTTCAGGATACTCTTGCCGAGACCAAGCGCGCTCTCCCGCAAGACACCAAAGGCAAATCTTCAGGTCAGAAAGCCGACGACTCGAGCGAGCCTCCACCTGCGTATTCCGAAGGCTACAGCCCACTTCTCTCCTTTTCATACCTCATGGCGGCCGCCGGGGGTGCCTCGAGTATTATTACTCAAGTTCAGCAAGGGGGACCACCCATCAATGCCATTGGCGGTGAGTTCATGCCGAGGCCAACCCGGTAAAATACTACTTAGATAGCAGTCACTAACTTTGTACACCAGATGTCGGTGCTGATGAGACCATCACGATGGATCTGAGGTAGGCCGTTTTAAGCGGTGAGGACTAGTAGGAAAAATGTTGCTAAACACTGGCGGTAATATAGGGGTACACGCTTTGTCCTCTCCAGAGACGAGCTGTTGACGTTGCCTGAATTTGTCCTCCTTTCTTTATTCCCCAATGGACTCTTCCCAGAAGGCCACATGGGCGGCTTTTCCGACGGCGATGCCGTGCAAGTCGATGTCAGTACCACTCGAGCTAACACACCGGACACCCCCATCACCCAAGTTGCGCAGGCCGCTGCAAGCGTTGGTGGTTCTCTGCCGCGTAGCGCCACAAGCGGTTCCCTGCCTCGCTCCTCTATCATCCGTTCCCAGCTCTCCAATATAAATATTCATTTCACTGACCTCTACTCCCAGTATGACCCTGCCTCTCTACAATACATGCTGGAATTCTTTCGCAATGTTGCCCAGTCCATACCTAATGAAGCCTCACCCAATGCCTCCCCTGACGGTGGCGTGGCCCCCATTGACTCGCTAGCTGGTCGAGGTGAGGATGGCAGCAAGCGCGCCGGCATTATTGTTTTGAGAGAAGATCTCGATTTCTACGCTATCCCACCTCGGAGGGACATCGGGCAAGCCGAGATGATCGAAGTGAAGCGTGCTGCGTCCAGAGCGCTTCTGAAACAAGGCGGCATCTTCTCAGGGTTGAAGCGGAGTGATGAGCCCGGAACAACAGAAGCACATCTTATTGAGATGCTGACGGCTGGGTAAGCCACCCCCACGTCTGTACTGTTGTCGACGTTGAGCTAACGGTATACTCAGTGGCTTCAATCATGATGACCAGTGGGGTCATCGCGCGGGAGAGCCTAATAAGGCGGTGGTGTGCAGTCTAGCGCTGGCGCGGCTCCGCAGCGACATCCGTGGTAACGACATGGGTAACAACGCAGTCGGGATGGCGCAGAAGCTGCTCCTGTTCTGGCGCAAGCCGGCGCGGCGATGCTGGTGGGAAGGCGTTGAGCTGGACAACGTGGAGGGCGTGGAGGGGCCACTCAAGGTGTGGATTCGCAGAGTATGGACACTGGAGATGAGCGTGATTGGATTACGTTAAGGCGACGACAGCGTAGCAAGCAAGCAAGATGGGCGTTGGTTGGCGAAAGATATTCCTTCTGCTTTGTTTTTGAACAACACATTAATTCCCCACCATATGACGAGCCAGCAGCAGGGGAGGGACATGCACAATAGTCTTGCGAAGAAGTGGATTCAGCTGAGACCGTCATAGCCAGCTTTGCTTATATCGTGGTACCTTGCAACGGATAGCATACATTGTGCAGCAATCGAGAATTTCAGATTGAGACCAGCCGTGTTCTATTTGTGGACCGCTGAAAGCAGTCCGACATAGGTAGCTAATAAGGTTGGCTTATTTGCCCTTCCTTTGCAAATCACCTCCATATTGGCAGACGTGTCGATATCGTGATCCAACGAAAAGGGGAGAGGAAGGATTCGATTTGACGTGGTGCATTTCAGCCTGGCGCTACCATGGACTAATGCCACGCTCCGAGATACTAGTGGCAGCGGGAGGTTTGAAGTGCAGTTCACTCGCCGGAAAGGGCCTCGAGGGCCTCGGGAAAAGGGTCGCTTTGCATGTAGAAATAGAAACTTGGTACGGATTAGATCCGTACATCTCCACCAAAAAAAAAGACGCCCGTCTCTTGTCACATACTGCACATACGTACTTCAAACAGCCTCGACAGCCATGCTTTTGCCGGGATTGGAGGTCTATGAATCATCTGCACTTTGATCAATTGAGGCTATCGTGGAACCTCTATCTCGGTCGCAGCCCGGGCCTTACCCGGGATGGATGTGAGCCACTTTATTCTGGTCTCGGCAGCCAAGTAAACCCAATGGCAGTCGGAGCTTTACCAACGCCTCACCGACTCACGGGCGCCGCCATACGCCTTCGAGACATCGTCACATTTACCTAATTGCAACCCGAATATGATATCTATGATCCGTCATATTTCCTCTCGAGTCCCGGGTCTTTGCCATTGTGTTTCTCTCTCCTGCCACTAGTATCTGGAGTATTGTATGCCTTGTCCATAATCAAGCGCACTGCATCGTGGACTCGAGCCTTTGCGTGGCTTATCGTCGCACGATAACTCTATACTCGTGGCACCCCGATCCCTTGGGTGGCGGGGCATTTATCACCACCCTCATAAGCTTCGCCCCTCAACGTTTCGTCTTGCACCACGATAGCTTCGTACATTGGGTGGTAACCTCGCATAGGAACTCGTTCTCGAGTTTCTGCGGTTACATCCCTTCAAAGTAGTTCAATCCAATCAATCCTCAGAACCACGCAGGATAACATGGCAGACGTGAATGCCCCTACGCTCGACCCTCGCTCTCCTCCCGAAGTTTCATGCCTGAAGCGTCTTCCTCGCCATGACCAGCCCTCTCTAACGGCCACGCCCTCATTCTCTTCTTTGCATGAGATGCCGCGCATGAAGAAACTACACATGCTCGTGGCCGCCAACGGTCCACGAGACGTTGCCTACGCCCAAGCCATCGCCGTGCGCCTCCTCAAAGATACCCAGATCGAGACCCGCGCCCTCGTCGATGACGTCCCTCAGCGACTGACCCACGAGATCATGGTCATGGAAAACCGTAGCCTGTCCACCGCCGTCATTGATGCCGACCAGAGAACCAAAGACGCCATAGAAGCCGCCCGCCAGAACGCCTTTGGCCTCGTCGAGTGGGCTGACGTCCTCGTACTCGCGCCCATCGATGCCGACCACCTCGCCAAGATGATGCTGGGCGTTGCCGATACGACGACGCTCGAGGTTCTTCGCTCCTGGGATGTCTCAAAAAAGATATTTCTCGTACCCGGCATGTCTATGCAGCAATGGAACAACCCGATGACCAAGAAGCAGCTCAGCAAGATAAAAAGAAAATGGAACTGGATCAAGGTGATGTCACCGATACTGTGGCACTACGAAGGGAAAGAGTACGGCAAGCGTGTGGTGACGTGGGATGGCTTCACCGAACTCATGGGCATAATAAAGAACCAAGCCGAGTTAATGTGTCTCGGACATGACGTCGAAGTCGCAGCGAAGAAGGCTATGCGCACTAGTAGCCCGACTCGCGTCGTAAACACCCTCCCGCCCGAGATTTGGAGCCAGGTATATGAATTTGTGGGTGACTGGGAGACGGCCATGGCACTGGACATATACACGACTCTCCCGCAACCAGCAGATTGGGGGCGAATTCCAAACGCCACCGACCCCTCCGATGTCTACATGTTCGAACTCGAGTGGCTCATCCTCACATGTCCGAACCAAGACATGATATGCCAGAGACTATCTGAAGCACCTAAGGGGTTCCGCTACCTATCGTCCTTAGCAGTCAAACTCATGCTCAAATTTTCACTAGTTAAGGTCTTGAGATACCTAGAGACACACATGACGAAAGTATTCTGGGCCTCATTCTCCGCGAAGTTCTTCCCAAATAAGGCATCGGGTGTGTACGCACGGCTGGACATTCTGAACTGGTGGTTCAACTCGCCGTCCTTCCTGAAGAAGGAATACGATGCGCAGGCCCTGGATGATGCGAGCAGGATGGGATTCGTCCATGTGTTGGATTGGTGGCTACAGTCAAGGTTACCGCTTAAGTTTACCGAGTCTGCGCTGGAGTTTGCTTCCAAAGAGGGCCATCTACTGGTCCTGGAGTGGTGGAAAGAGGCTGCGAGTATTGATCACAGTATCTCACTCAAGCCGGGGCGCAGTCTTCTTGTGGCGGCGCAACATGGACAGACGGCTGTGCTACGGTGGTGGGAGACTTCGGGGATTCCTGTGGGATATAGTGAGGGGGTTTGTAAACTGGCTAGCGCGCAGGGGCAGACGGCGGTGCTGGATACGTGGTTTCAGCTCAAGGGCGAGAAGATCTCGTTCGATAGCACGTTGCTGGTTACGCCGACGAAGCTGGGACATGTGAGTGTGCTGGAGTGGTGGAAACAATACGCGAGGGGCGAGCAACCTGGGGATAATAAGACGCACAGGGTCGAGTATAAGACCTGTGATATTGAGGAGGCGCTGGAGGATGCCGTTGGCGATCCGAGACCTGTTAGAAGGTGGTGGGCCGATAATGGGCTTGATCTGGATCTGGGGAATAGCGAGTGGATGAAGGTCAGGAGGCTTTGAGAGAGCTTGTATGTGTAGGTAGTGTAAGAGCGTCTGGGTGGTTGATGAGATGAGATGAATGAATGGAAACGACATGTATGACTATGTGTTTGGACTCTTCGTAACTGGTATGTGAAGTTTGATCATGGCTTGTTTGGAATAATATTCTATGCTATGAACATCAGAATCTGGTGCTACTACTACAGGACATGTCTTCATTGATAGACAGCCTATCTGGAGCGCTCATGTGTAACAGGCTGAAGCACAGCAAGAACATGAAGATCGAAAGGCTGCATTATATCTTATTCCTACCTATACTCGGTTCTTTTGCCACGTAGCGGTGTGCTGCCCAAATGGAAATCTAGCCTTGAATAGGCTTGTGTGATAATTACACTATATGAAGACACAAACATAATCTAGATCTTAACACCCTCAAGAATAGGTTTCGCCTCGTCACTCTTCCACCAACTTACGCCCTCCTCCCCAGGATACGAAAACTGGTCCATACTCTCAGGCTTCATCTCAACACTATACCCGGCGCTCATAGGAGTCTGGTAGTAGCCGTCCTTGACTGATGAAGGGTGAAGGAAATGCTCATGCAAATGATCTACATACTCCAGCACCGAGAGCGTACCACTGACAGAGACATAGTCAATGGTACTCAAATGCTGCGTATACTCGGGCAGACCAACACCACCGGAATGTGGCACGATGGGGACACCAAATTTCTTCGCCATCAGAAGTACAGCGAGGACTTCGTTGACGCCACCCATACGACATGCGTCGATCTGGCAGACGTCTATGGACCCAGCCATGAGAAGCTGCTTGAAGATAACTCGGTTCTGACACATCTCTCCCGTCGCGACACCGATCCCCAGGGGTTTGAGGGCCTCGCGGATTGCTTTGTGTCCCAAGATATCGTCTGGAGAGGTAGGTTCCTCGATGAACCACGGCTTGAAGTCGGCGAGCTGTTTCATGTATGTGATTGCCTCCGGTACAGACCAGATCTGGTTTGCGTCGACCATCAAGATATTTCCTTTGTCGTAGCCGATTACATCGCGCGCAATTGTCAGGCGCCGGCGGTCTTCTTCAACGGAGCCGCCGACTTTGAGTTTGAAGTGCCGGTACCCCTGAGACAGGGTCTCGTTAAGGAGTGCCTTCATCTTGTCCTCTCCATAGCCGAGCCATCCCGCACTCGTGGTGTATGCAGGGACGGCGCGGGACTGACGCGCTTCTTCGAAGCGTTTTGCTTTTCCCTCTTCCGATGACTTGAGAAGCGTGATGGCTTCTTCCGGCGTGATGGCATCGGTGATGTATCGGAAGTCAATGCATCGGACGAACTCCTCGGGCGTCATCTCGCAGACGATCTGCCAGACGGGTTTCCCGAGGACTTTAGCCCAGAGGTCCCAGATTGCGTTCACGACAGCGCCCAACGCGAGGTGGATGACGCCCTTTTCGGGACCGATCCAGCGCAGTTGGGAGTCGTTGACCATGTAGCGCCATGTCTTACCCCAGTCTTCCACGAGGGATGAGAGGGTTCGCCCGAGGAGACGGTCCCCGAGGTGGTTTATCGCGGCGCATACGACGTCGTTGCCGCGGCCTATCGTAAATGTCTGAAGAAAAGCGTGAGCGATGGGGTTTCGTGTGATGATTTGAAAGTCATGACTTACCATGCCATGGCCAGTATACTCTGAGTCGGTCTCCAGGATGCAGTATGCTGATGAGTAGTCTCCGGCTGCGTTCATAGCATCGGAGCCGGTCTTGTCTAATGACGTCGGGAATCGGACGTCCCTCGTCTTCCAGCCTGTGATTTTGATATCCGGCATTGTGAATTCTGATTCCGTCTTGGCCTTTCAATGTATGGATATTAGGTAGTCTTGAAGTACCTATTATATTTTCGTGGCGCCGATTCGAGTATCGGAGGCGTTATATATGAAGATACAGTATGTATAGAAAACTCCAAGCTGTTCAGATCTCAGCGCAAAGACGGCAGAAATGCCAAGCAAAATAATAGCGCGATTGAAGGTATTTACATATCAATTTCATAAATTCAACCGCGCCAAAGAACACGGTTCAAACGCCGTCCCCAGAACTGCTCCGACTCTCCGTAAGTGCTTGCGTGGGGTTCGTAGAGGGGGATTGGTGGGGTTCCGATTCATCATCGCGCCGACAGAGGTTGGAGCTCGCGATGTGATTGATGGAGAAATTGTGGGAGAATAGACCTCCGACTCTAGTCACACGATCCATTTTTAAATGGGTTCTAGAACTTCACTTTAGACAGCCGAGGCGCGTGCCATAAAACATGGAACCGCATAACGTTTATCCACTATATTAACCACTATTATATAAGATGTAATATATTGAAAAAATCTAATCAAATAAGTAATATATAGAGTGATTATTTTTCTATTAATATTAAAAGTTATAATTGATTTAATAAATATGGTAGATTTCTACGAATTATTAGATAGCTAGTGTTAATAGGGTGGTATAGGGTGGTCAGAGCAGAAAGGCCTGTTCTGCGGTTCCATGTTTTATGGCACGCGCCTCGACAGCTACATATCCTTTCTCTTGCTCTGCCTCATCCGGCTGAGTAGTGGAGAGCTTGGCTGAGGAGGGGGTTGTCAACTATGCGTGTGGGTTCCGTCTTTGAGATGTTGTGCAGGTAGAACACCGTTGCAGATTGCATGCTAATATTTGTGGCCGATTGAAGTTGTATATTGCGCATTTCATTGAGATCTTATCCGCAATCATTTTCTTTACAAGATGTGACCAAGGGGAAAACAAGAGAAGGCGAGCTTCGTGAGATTGCCAAGTCGCCAGCAATGAAGACATCAATATCTACCTCATAGTGCGTCTTGCAAGTCAACATCAGTCGAATCAGGTTGCAGACACTTGAATAAGATTCTTGATCCCTTCACCTTTCGCAGTTGCATCCCATGCACTTGTCGCCTGCTCAAAGCGAACTCTTTGGAAACCAAGGGCTACAAGATCACGGACGCTTCCCGTACCAAGGTAGCGCAGTCTCAAAGTCGCCGGCACCCTATCGGTACGACCCTTGAACAACAATCTCTTTGTCACACATAGTGACAGTAGGAAACTGTGTCTTCCGCTTCCCGAAACCGACTTAAACATACACTCCTGCTCGCCGTAGTACATTTATGCCGGTGTTCACAGAAGCTTCAGCCCCGGATGCATCTATGACTGCGTCAACGCCGTCTTATAACTCATAATCCGTGAGGAGTCGTTGTGCGGTTTGCTCTGGTGTGTGTATAGGATCGACTAATGCTGCTCGACTGACGTCTGGCGCTATGTAAATCTTCGCGAATGCCAGTTTCTTCTCAAGAACGTCTGCAGATACAACGACATTCGCGCCGAATGCTTTCGCAACAGCAGCACACGGCAGCCCGACTTTTCCAGCACCAAACACAACCACTCTGTGTCCAGGCCGCATATCAGCTAATTTTATGGCATGTACGGCAACAACCAATGGCTCCATTAAGACTGCCTCTTGGAGAGACATGGTATCCGGAATTTTGTAGCAGAAATCTGAAGAAGTCGGATAGTACTTGGTTAGAGTTCCGTGATACGGGCAAATATCTTTTGGATTCGGCTGCCTGGGTTTTGACGGAAGCGCGGCCGCGAAAGTAATTCGAGGGCAGAGATTACATCTTCTCATTTTACACTCGTGACATCTTCGACATGGCACTCCCGGCTCGAGTGCACGCAATCGCTGGACTCAAGCCAGTAACATGTGGAACGACGGCGTGTGCGATGCCCGATGCTCCGTAGCCCATCAAGAGGCTCGGGTACGGGCTCTCGGCCGCCACTGTGATTATAGCAGTGGACCTAGAGAGCCTGTTAGTCGTGAGTCGTCTACAAATCTCTTCCTCCTGCCGGGTATAAAAGTCCCATCGATGGTCGCTTGAGTCCTGAGCTGCAAATATATCGGTGGTGACGAGATTGTTTCACTTGTGCCGATGAGGTCTGCTTAGGAATCTTTCTCGGCTCATAGGACTCGCTATCAGGCCGCTGTTGCCTCCAGCGTTCATGCCTTGGTTGCGTAGTGTAGCAAACACAAATGACAGTCAAGCCGATCGCTTGAGTTACATCATCTCTGTCCAGCTATTTGAAGCGACATTATATTCCCCGATGCAGACTCTGCCATCACTTCCACCATGCTTACCCTGACAGAAGAGCAAGACTTTGTCCAAAGGCGCACCAGAATACACAATGCCAACGTCCCGCAGTCGCTGCGACTCAGGTAGGACGGGCAATGACATGAGGCTAGGGTCTGCTTGTAGAAGTGGCAATGTGAGAGCTTGTGCTTTAGTTGACAATGTGTCTTTGGGTGCGAACGTGCCATAGTAGCCCTGCTCTTCCAAATCCATCACTTTTCGTGCGATGATGGACGTAATCCTAGCGTCCCAAAGTCCTTCTCGGTGGCAGAGAAGATCAAGACAAGTGACAGCTCGGAGCCTGATACTGTGGTTCCGACATTTGATCGCAGTGTAGTAAATTTGGGCAAGGCAACCAACGTCGACCATTGATCGTGCGATGTCGAACTGACTGCTCGTCGGAGTCTTACTTCTTATGAAAGGCATGCTATGCGTCCACTCCTCTGTATCCTCGGGAAACGACAAAAGACATGCCATCTGTTCCATGATGAAGAGAAACAATCTCGTGTGCGAATCAAATGCCGCTTCGTCTCCTGGACGTAAGGAAGTATGCGCCATGATGGTAGCCATCGCATGATACATTGACAGTACTAGAATGATTTTGCGCTGCCCAATCGTTCGTTTACCCAGCGTCTCCCTCGATGCTTCGTAGATCTTGGACCATCGCTCCAGATTTGCGAGAAGAGTTTGTTGAGTTGCCTCCAGCGCACCAGGCCCGTGCGACGACCGGGCATCCGTGGCGTTACATCGAGCTTCATTGTTAAGTGCAAACACGCCACAGAAAAGCCGGTCGATTTCAAGCCACGCAACTCTGAGTGAGGTGAAATGGGTTAATTCCGGACTTGAGTTGGAAACGGAAAGAGGAATATGTTGGGGGTCAAAGGCGTGATGCAGAACCTCAGCTTGAACATATAAGCGCGAAAACATCTCTATGATCCACAGGTCACTTGGATTGTCGTTGACGTGTAGAAGTAGAAGATCATCAGACCGACTTGACGCAGGCGAACCGTCAAATGAAAGCTGCATATCCTTCAAAAGCTTCAAACCACTGCGAAGATGATTCTGTGCAGTGACGAAGTGCCCGCGCAGACAATCTGCTGCGAAGAAGATAACACACGTGATGAGCGTTACTCGGAATGACGCTCGATCCTTGGCGGAGAAGCATGGTTGTAGTTCAGCAATGGCTTTCAAGTAATGGTCCAGAGCAAAAAGCTCTCCTTTATCAGACTGAGCATCATGCCGCTCTTCCTTTGCGTTGCGCAGACAGCCGCTACGATGGACAGAGCTCAGAGCGAGAACGGCATTGAAAACGGCTCGTTCGTTGAAACATGCCTGCAGGAGCAGCGTACACCAGAAATCGTCTGAAGCTCCAGCGGTGCCAGGAATCTTGACCAGTGTCCGATGCTGGAACCAGTCAAAGTATTCCTTTTCCAACGTGCTACCCACAAGTGAAGATGGACGTGTAACGTGCGGAATCGCAACGACAGCGCGAGGCGGATTGCCGACAGGGTGTTTACTCGAGTTGTAGGACTGAGCCCCACCTCCCCAGATGCCATAGCCATCACATCTTCGCCCTGTAGAGTCGCATCTGTTACAAGCAGGGAACCTTTCGTCGCATTTGACTTTGCGTATTCTGTACGCATCTGTGTTAGCTACGTCGCAGAGCCTCTAGGCGAAGGCCAGAGCACTATGACAGGCGACTGACCTGCATGTATTGCACCCAGCCTTTGACCTGATTTTTGGCCTCCGGGATTCCTTCCTGGGAGCTCCTGTCTTCATGTTCCTCACTCAAGATGGCGCGGAGACGGTGAACGTCGAACAATGACAGACATTGACAGCGCTGCTGTAGCCATACGTATCAGCTCCAGGCTATGGACGGCAGACGGTTGGTGAGCTCTGGTGTTGGGCGTCGTGGTTCGTCGTCGTCGGTGTGGAGCGGCCAAACTGTGGGCGACATGGGTATTCCATTGGTGCTCTCGGCAACTTCTAAGTCTGATTGGGTATCAAGACTCCAGGCGCCATCATATTCATCCAGATAAGCTGACCGGAACACCCAGCCAGATATAACGTATGCTTCCGTGTATCGGGAACTATCTGTAGTCCGAACATGAGATCGAGAGGCTTTTCGGAACAACAGTAAAGACCGTTAAAACCGGTCTTGGTGATAGGACTCTGGATGTCATCTAGAGCTCCATTGAGAGCCGAGACTATCGTACACTCTAGTATTTTAACGGACTTAAGGGGAGTTCGAAACTTAGACATGATATATGTACATATCTATGTGCATAGGATCTCGGCAATGCTGTAAGATGATTGGCTTCGTGCACGGATGAGATCTTGCCCCGCAACAGTATAGCTTACGAGCCGGCACATATAAGGATTGCGAGGTTATCATCTGTCTATAAAAGATGTGATTTCTCTCGAGCTGGACATGTTACGAAGGGCAAAAGCATCTCACCATAATCCGTTCGCATCCTTGCTTAAGCGAGTCTACGATATCCTGTTTCCTTTCTCGTGACCATGGCAACTCAGTCTACCGTCAGAAAACTTGGAAAGAATGGCCCAAACGTTGCCGCTATGGGCCTCGGCATGATTGCGCTCTCATCGGGGAGTTATGGATCTCAACCAAGTAATGAACAGAGTCTTGAGGTTCTCTCTCGGGCTCATGCGCTGGGATATACTTTTTGGGACAGTGCTGAGTAAGTAAAGGTCCTACTATCTGGCTTGTAACCACTAACGTTGAAGTCGTGAAGTCTCTACGGTGGCAGCGAAGAGCTCATTGGAGAGTGGGTCAAGAAAACGGGCAGGCGAGACGAAGTGTTCATCGCAACCAAATTTGGCTTCGTGAAAGGCAGTAAGACCTACGAGGTCGATAGCTCAGCTGCTTACTGCAAAAAATGCTGCGAGGAGAGTCTTGCCAAACTCAATATCGATTACATTGACCTGTGTAAGTCATCTTATAAATCGGTGAGATTGTTGTTGCACGTAATCCATCTCCCTTGTTTGAGTCTCAGTGCAGCATCGTTGTCATGCAGGAATCTTTACGTGCTGATATCCTACTGACATTTCTGCTTCGATAGACTATCTTCATTGCCCGAACCCCGAGACTCCAATTGAAGAAACAATGAGAGCGCTCAAAGAGCTGCAAGAGTGAGTGATCCGTATGTACGCATATAAGTCTTCATTCTGTTGACCAAGACAACCCAGCGAGGGAAAAATCAAGCATATCGGCTTATCGTCGATTTCGTCTTCCTCATTACGCCGCGCGTGTAAAATCGCACCTGTCGCGGCATGTCAGGTTGATTATTCCGTGTTCATGCGAGATGTAGAAGGGCCAGCTGGAGATAACTTGATCGCCACATGTCGGGAGCTTGGTATTACCATTGTGGCTGCTATGCCTCTAGGTCGTGGCCTGATCACATCTACTTTCAGCACCGAAATCTCTAATGACGCGCAAGATAGGCGTTCGAAGGCTATGCCACGTTTCCAGGAAGCTAACCGAGAGCACAACGCCAAGGTCGTCGCGGCCTTCAAGTCCTTCGCCGACAAAAAGGGATGTTCGATTTCTCAACTTGCTCTAGCTTGGCTGTTTAAGCAAGGCGACGACATCATCCCAATCCCAGGCACTAAGCGACTGAAATACGTGGAGGAGAACTGGGCTGCCACCTTTATCACTCTCAGTAACCAAGAGGACAAGGAAATCCGAGAATTTCTAGATAGTAACCCGGTTGCGGGTGCTGTTATGCCTCCAGGAATGGAGCACTATTATTACCGAGATACGAAGGAAGAGTAGTGAAGTGAAAAATGTTATAGGACTGCTCATAGATAGCACCAGCCTAGTCACAAGGACCTATATGAGGACTTCTATGATCCCTCACTAACTCCATATATATTGTGTTAAAGGTTCCGTCTGTTATCACATCTTTGAACTGTAAATTCCTCCGAAGAAGCATCTGAAACTAATGTTCATGGGCATGTGATAGTAGAATGCTCAACGATACAAATGCTGCGGTTTTTCAGTGTCAACACCACGTGACAATACGAACCAAATTTAGACGGCTCGTTGTACCAGTGTCAAGCCCAAGTCTTGCCTTGAGTAAAAATGTGGTGTATTATCTGTACGAGGAGCTCGTGGGTACCACAAGCACCAATCCAGTACACTGGAAGCGTATTCACCTTGCATATCGAGGTCATATATAGGCCTCATCGAACACTCGAATGATTGAACAAAAAAGTGTTTGACAAAACACAAATCTCTGAAAATAGACAGAATGATTGAGCTTACGTAGGACGGAAAATCATATGGGCCAAAGATTGCATTCCCAATGCAAGAATCTTTTGACAGAGTGCTTGGCAGGTCCTGCTCCAACTTTCACCCCAATCGCTGTGCCGCTGTATTGCAGTAGCCCCACGTTGTTTCCACACATAAAGTTTCCTGCATACATCTTGAGCGTTTCTATGCAGTCGGTGAATCTCTTATCTCCGCCTTTCCTTTGGAAGGGAAGGCGGAAATCATGTGTTGCGAAGCAAGCTCTAGAGGTCCAACTTCTATGACCTCAAAACGTCTTTGAAATAAAAGTCCTATAGGCTGTCAAATCATACATTGCATGGCTTTAGAACTTACTTATTGAAAAATGTGTACCTACTTGTCAGGCCGTTGAACGGTCTCCTTGCATGAAAACCGGCATGGTATGCCAACCTTACGATTTAGACGTTAGGGGTGTCTATCATCAGACGATCTCTTATTGATAAGAGAGTATCACATAGGAAACCTTGCCAGTTAGTGCGATGAAGGAGCCGAATATAGATCACTTGAGCTTGACTTCATTCGGCTGCCAGGAGCCGAATCACATGTAGTTGCGAGGCACGTACTATAAAGTGCCAGTGATTCTTTTTTCCCAAGAATAAGAGTCGTTTTGCTGATGAATCACTTTCACTGTATATAAAGCCACGCCGATTTCCACGGAAGAAGCAGTAGAGTCCAGCTTGTCTGTCTAAAGCGTGTTTTCCATCCAATAAGCCTCTTTAAAGCTTAGCCCATCACCATGAGTTCTCAATTTAGCGTCAAGCTCAACTTCACCAGTTTCTCTAATGTCATCGACGGTAAATGCGTCGACCTAGTCTCTGGACAGACCCGTCGTACTTTGAACCCTGCGACTCTCGAGGAGAACCCAGAGCTTCCGATCGCTTCTCATGATGAAGTCAACAGAGCAGTGAATGCAGCTCAGAGAGCAGCTAAATCCGTGAGTATTCATACTGATGACAGGCCGTGTGCGACTGATAAAAACTTATCCTTCGATAGTGGGCGGCTCTCCCCTGGGAGACTCGTCGAACTAAACTGAATGATTTCATCACCGCTTTCGAGGCAAACTCGGAGGGCTTTGCCGAGATGCTGGTTCGAGAACAAGGCAAGACGGCAAGTCATTCCAAAAGATATGAGATCTCCTCGTATGACCAATTTTATAGCTGACATGTCGTAACCCGAGGTAGCTGAATGAAGCACGAGGAGAATTGCACATCAGTGTCCAGTTTCTCCGAAGCACTGCGGCTTTGGAGCTACCCCAAGAAGAGGAGATCGAGCGAACTGAGCAGCGTCAAGTCGTCAAGCGTTACATTCCACTTGGTGTTGCCGTTGGAATCGTGCCTTGGAACTATCCTGTGTACTTGGCCTGCCAGAGACTCGGACAGGCTCTGATTACGGGGAATACCTTTATCCTCAAGCCATCGCCCCTTGCGCCATATTGTAACCTGAAAGGTAAGTGTGATATTAGCTTGCATTTTTGCCTCGATGCTAACTCTTCCCCAGTAAGTACTCGGCTTTCCAGCTATTTGTGTGCGCCGCGAAAGGGCAAAGAGAGATGCATGAGCACCGGGGACCTGGATCTCGGGACGCATCGCTCAAGAATTCGTAGTCTGGCCAGCGATAAGCTCAAGGCCGCTTTGCCAACATCTATCCCATTGAGCCTGTTCCTGACAAGTCTAGCTTGCTGAATTAGGAACACACTTCTTCCCTCCGGGGGTTCTACAAGCACTCAATGGGGAAGACAGCTTGGGACCCGACCTGATTTCCCGGCAAGAAGTCAACGTTGTGACCTTCGCCGGCTCCATCGGTACAGGCAAGAAGATAATGGAGTCCTGTAGCAAGACCTTGAAACGCGTTATCCTTGAGCTTGGAGGCAACGACCCAGCTATCGTCTGCGCTGATGTCGACGTCGCGAAGACCGCCTCAATCCTCGCGTACATAGCATTCACGAATGCAGGGCAGGTTTGTATCGTACCTAAGCGGATATACGTGCATGACTCCATCTATGACGAGTTCCTCGCCGTCATGGTGGCTTATGCGGATAATCTCCAACTGTCCACCGACGACGCCGTTGCCATCGGCCCGGTCTCTAATCAGGCCCAGTTCGAGAGCGTCAATAATCTCCTAGCAGATATCAACACAAATATGCTCGCCGTTGCTGCCGGCGCCACAAGAAATTCTGAAGACAGTAGTCTAAGCGGACTCTATGTGCAGCCTACAATCGTCGACAATCCACCTGATGCCTCGAGAGTTGTAGTAGAGGAGGCTTTCGGGCCGGTTGTGCCCGTTATGAGATGGGCGGATGAGGATGAGGTCATCGAGCGCGCTAACAAGACAGAGTATGGTCTTGGTGCTTCTGTGTGGTCGAACGACACTACTCAGGCAGGTCGAATCGCTCGTCAACTCCAAGCAGGTCTTTTATGGATCAACACGCATGCAGAGTTGGATGGTAAGGTACCTGGCGGGGGGATCAAATACAGTGGAATAGGAGTAGAGGGAGGGCTGGACGGCTTGAAAGGCTATTGCAATATGCAAACTATTTGGTCTAAGCTTGCTTGAAGAGGTATGGACGATATTTTGGTTTAACCTCCTGCGTCTTGATTCTGGGACTTCTAAACACCGAATGTCTTCATGTTATAACCATTACATAATTTCAGGGCTCTCGAGTACGAGGGCCTTGAATTTATTGACTTATGCCAGTCTCTCAGCCGTGGGTACTTCTCGAAGTTGATATAGCCTCTCTCTGAAGCAATATCCATCGAGAAGGACATATCAATATCAGCCACTCCAAATTTGGCGCCAGCAAACCAAGGCTTGTGTTCCAGTTCGTCATCGAGAAGTTTGAATGCAGGTTGAAGGCGAGCTTTGAACATCGAAGTCAATGGCGACAACAGTAACCCCAACAGTGCCGAGATGCCCATTGGACAAACAGCAATAATAGACTCGGGCAAGAGAATCAAGCTGAGTTGACTCATGAGGCTGTTGTTTGCGAAGACCTGGAAGAACTCGTTGCGGTGCTTGTCTTCGCTCGCTGGAGTCCACATGCCTTCTCCGAATTCTTCATTGAGATAACGGAGGATCAACATCCCTTCAGTGATGACTCCGGGCACCAGTTGAATTGTAGGTAGAGCTACCTTCGGGTCCGTAGTCTCCAGCGTTATGATGGGTGATTTTCCCATGGGGAATACTTCTGCGAGCGACGGTGGTGCCTGCCCCATCTTCCGTTCGTATGTCTTGAGCTTGTATTCGATGCCCTTGGCTTCCTTGAGCTCTTCGAGGGCCCAGAGACATCTGAACGCACCGGAATGGCTCAGGTAATGGAGCGTTGGGATAAAGGTTTGAGGCATGATGGTTAATGATGAGGATGCTGATTGTTTCTTGGATCCGACGGCTCACGGTATGGTTTCGTGATGTGCTGAGTCTGTCAGTCGTAACGTAAGAATAAATACGGATTGGTCGTCAGCTGACGCTCTTTGGTTTTTGACTAGGATCACTCTCCCTGGCGACCCAGGGCCCTGGCATTGGTCAAGAGATTACCTGAAATCCTACAAGCCAAGCTTGAGTATCACCAGCCAATCTTGAGTCACAGAATGACGAGCTGAGTGGTGAGAACATCGGCAGAAGCAGTACTAGCAAATTGGAAGTTGTGCGGACCATGTCGGAAACGCTTTCTAGTCTCCATAATTGCTCTCACTCCGTTGTCCATCATCATCACCACTCATCTTGTTATGGACTGCATGTAAGCTATTCAACCACATATCGAATGTCGCAATCATCGCACTCTTATCTGCCTCGTTGCTCTGCGCATTGACGACCTGGTCGCGTAGTTTCTCATACGCCTCGATCATCACCCACAGCTGCAGCGACGACGTCTCGGCGCTTGGCCGCGTTGTCGACCCACTAACGGCGGAAGACAGTTCTCTGGTCAACAGATCTAAGCAGATTTGCAGACTGGGACTATCCGAAGGTGTCTCTGGATCTTGTTCTGAGCCTGGCGAGGCGGTTTCGTAACTACTTCTAGATGACAAGTTCGGCTTTAGGTAGACGGGCTCATCTTCGAAAGCAATCAAAGTGACCTCATCAGACTTGGGTGACCCTGTCATAGGTGGTGGTTCAGGCACTTCGACGACTGGCTCTAAGAAGTCGGGGGCTAACATCCTGGGATCTTTGATGTAGTACATCTCGTCTTGCTCTGGATCGACGTCTCGGTCCACGGTTGACTCGCTCATGAAAGAGCAACGGGACTCCAGCAGAGCTCTGTACGATTCGGCGATGTTTTCGATATTTGGGTCTATTTGCGATTCCTCCCCATTGGAACTTTCTGACTTGTTCTCCAGCTGGCCGATCGAAGACACTGGTGTCTTCGCATACCTTCTTGTGGGTTGAAGGTATGGAGGCACGTTTCTTGTAATAGGTTGGATAGGCGGCTTCGGCGCTGGATCGCTAACAGCGAGGTGTGCAAATTCCGGCATAACAACACTCGAAGGACGAACTCGCGGGGTTTGCTGAAGACGCCGAGGCGCCGAGTTGATTTCGCGATCAGCATACCCGCTCCTTCGGAAATCTTCGAGCCATGTTGCATCGTCCAGCTCCGGAAATGGGGGTAATGAGCGCTCTCTTGAGGGAAGTGACAAGCGCGATTTTGACTTATTCACATGTACGGCACTCGCAGCCGGTGAAGTCACAGAGCTTGCCGTCGCTTCGCTATATGAGGCAGAATAAGGCCGTTGTTGGTTGCCAGCCTTCTGGAGTTTCCTTCGCTGCCGGTTTTCTTCGGCCGGTTTCCCAATTGGCAACGCCGACCACAGTGATCCCATTCGGCCCATCTTCACGAATATAGTTTTTGTGTCGTTGATTGAAGGAGTTAGCAATTATGACTCGAGTCACGGTAGAAGCCAATATGTCTAAAAATAATCTCACAGTACAGGAAGCATGAACGCAACGAGGAAACCAGCTTTCGGGGTAAAGTATACTACTACGTATATTATCTGCCCATTTGATGGGAAAGTTTTGTCGAGCAGAGCAGTGCAGCAGCCTCATGGTATGACGTGAGGAGTATGTTCTGCAGCTTGCGATAACATCATGCAGCTTAAGTGGGCGCAGCCAGTCCAATACGAAAACCGGATTTGGCGGCCAGCCCTTGCAATCGGCTCCCACTGGGCGTTTTGCAGCGCAGATTCCCACCCACCATCATGCGCTTGTCATCGTATTCTCCCTGGCAAGCTGCAGGACCACGAACTGGCGGCGTACTGGCGAGCTGGCGAGGTCGACGATTCGTGCCTTTACCCGTTCGATCACGATGGGGGCCGTTTCAATCAAACCTTATCCCTGTTGTCGAACCATTTCTGAGGGAATTGAATTGAAGAAAACCCTGGTTTATGATGGTACTACAAGAACCCAGAGGCTTTGGGGTCGCTGGAGACTCCTTCGGGATGAGCGCCATGATATTTGAGACGGTGGCGAGGGCGGAAAAGACATCTAGGTTATTACCTAAATCTTGAATTCTACCATTCGACCAAGAGAAGCTGGCAGTAGGATTGGCGGTCAGACACGCACCAATCGCCTGGCAGCACTTCTGTCTCCGAATAGGCAGCTTACCTATCGATCCTATGTGAATTGTGAACATATTTGGCAGCCGACTGGCGTTGCGAGATTATGCATGTCACCACAGCGGCTGAAATTGTTCTCGGTCTCTGTTGTGTCTAATACAAGTACTATAACTATGGACTACTAAACACGTCACCATAGGTTTCGTCCCTCAACCTATGGGCTACTGATTAGCTGAAGCAGGGGAGTATTCGCCCAAGCGTGGTACCTCTATTTTGGCCTGGTCTTAGTAGCAGAATCAGGTACTTCGGTTTGAAGCATGGCCGTGCGTGATTTAGCCTATTTTATAGCATAGATCATGTAAATCATACATTGAATGAGGGCTTATATGGCTGCACGTAATATATCGCAGTATGCCCTACCGACAGTACGTCGGACAGTATACATTCATTCCTTATGATATAAGGCCAGAATCGATGTATCTATCCCGATCAAGACCTAGTGTTGCCTATCAATTCATTTTCAGCTAATCAGTAGCCCATAGGTTGAGGGACGAAACCTATGGTGACGTGTTTAGTAGTCCATAGTTATACCTAACTCTGTGCCCTTTTCCGTTTCAAGTAGCAACATCTACACTGACTTGCAAACGGAATATCGCTGTGGATACCCTAATTTCCCTGTGTCTCCCCCCCCCCCCATTTTCGAAAGTAGGCTTCGTACTTTTAACATTTAATATAGCCATATCGTTTTTATTACTATTTATTTATTTAAACCGTTATTATTATGGTTTTTCTTTTATAAATAGGCCGTAAACTCGATATTTGCAATCGCGTCGTAATCTTTTGTATAATTTAAAAAAGAAAAATTTCTATAGTAAATATAGCAAAAATAACCGGCTATAATAAACGTACGATATAGCGATATAAACAACGATATTTATTAACCGGTAATCGAAATTAACTAATTATATATTAAAATCGATTTAACGCCGTTAAAATAACGCTGTTTATTATAAACCGAGTTATAAAATACTTTATTTTCGAAGCCGATTTATTTTTCGATAAAATATAATAATATATTTATAAAACATTCCGCGTTAGCGTCGATTTTAATACTATTTCGAAACAATTAAATAAAGCGAATTAAATTAATAAAAAAAATAAAATAATAGCATAATAACAAGACGAAGCTTTACGGGTATATTATATATATAAAATATATATATATACCGCCGATATATTTATATTTATCGACGAGTCCGGCGTTAATAAACGTAATTAATATCGACGACAAAACTAAGCTTTAAAAAGCTATATTCCTATTATTACAAAACTATTAAAACAAAATATACGATTTAATATATTATTAGCTTTTACGATTAACGGCTTATTATTAAACTCGTTTGCCGTATATATTAAATTAATTAATAAAACAAACTTCGAAATATAGCTTTAAAATAAAATAATCCTATAAATAAATCTATTTTTAAAACTTAATTTAGTTTTAATAATAAATAACGTATCCTTTTATTACTTACCGAGGATATACGTAATAAAAAACGAATTTAATATTAAAATATAGTTTTTACCGCTATATTTATTTAATTATAACTTTATTAAAATATACTTCGGCGAATTAAAAACTAATATATAAAAGTATACTAAATAAATAAAGTTTAAATTTAATAACGAAATTAAATTCGAGCGTTTTTTATTTACGTTTATTATAAAAATCGAAATATATACTAATAATATACGGGGTTATTTTAAATATTATAACGTTAAATATAATTTATAGCATTTATTATACGATAAAATTAATTAATAAAAATACTTTCGCCGAAAATTAAACTTTACGTTTCGAATTTTATATTTTACTACCGACGATTTAGGCTTTTATAAAAGTAAATAAATAAAGTATTATAAAAAGTATTAATATTAACCGAGTTCTTTAAAACAAAACGCTTAAAAAGTAATAGCCCTAATAGATTTTACGCTATATAAAACCTATAAAAAAAACTATATAATAAATTCGTATATTTATTTAATATATAACGGCAAATAATATAACGGCGTAATAACCCGTATAGGTTTAATTCCTAATTAGCCTTATTATTTCCGCATAGGTTTAATTTTTAATTAGCTTTATTATCCCCGTATAGGTTTAATTCCTAATTAGCTTCGTTATTTCCGCGCGGGTTTAATTCTTAATTAACTTTATTATCCTCGTTATTATCGACTCGGCTGTTTTTCGAAAAATTTATTATAAAGTTTTTAAAAAAAGTACTCGAAAATATTATCGAAAAAAACAAAAACACGTTAATATTATAACGCTATTAAATAAATATACTATTTAATTTTAATATTTTAAAAAAATATGCTATCCGATTTTAATATTTTAAAAAAATATGCTATCCGATTTTAATATTTTAAAAAAATATGCTATCTAATTTTAATATTTTAAAAAAATATATATAGTTAGTAAAAGTTAGCGAAAATATAAAAAAAAAATAAAAACAAAAACGAAAAGTTTTTTCTTCCGCCGCGCTATACCGTAAAAAAAACGGTTATTTACGCCGTAAAAAAGGCGGTTACTTATAACGTAAAAAAAACAATTATTTATAACGTAAAGGAGTTTTTTTTTTTACCGCGCCGCGCCGTAAAAAAAGCGGTTACTTACGCCGTAAAAAAGGCGGCTATTTATAACGTAAAAAAAGCGGCTACCTACGTTATAAAAAAAGCGGTTACTTACGCCGTAAAAAAGGCGGTTATTTACGCCGTAATAAAGGCGGTTAACTATAAAAAAAAACCTGTTATAAAACCAACACTTAAATTAACGCGCGTAAAAACAACCGCTTACGCCGTAATAAAAGCGGTTACTTACGCCGTAATAAAAACGGTTATTTATATTAACGTCGTTTATAACTTTATCCGCAAATAATGCCGCTATTAAGCTTATAATCCCGAAAAAAAAACCTGCTATAAAACCGATACTTAAATTAACGCGCGTAAAAGATTTAATATTGCTTACTCGATAAAATGCTCGTTATTTAAAAATAAAAACAAATAATATAAAATTAATTATTAAAATTAAAAATATTCCCGTCGAATTAAAAAATTATAAACCTAAACGTATACGAAAAACCGGCGATTTAAGTTTTAATAATTTTTAAATCGATAAAAAACGCTAGTTTAGCAAAAATACGCTTATAAGCTTTATATAAAGCGTTTAACTTAATATTTAAACTTTTATAGGCGATAATATCGATAACACCGATAACGAAAAGCTTAAAAATATGCGATAAAACGAAAAAAATATTTTAAAAAACGTTAAAAAAAGCGTTTTAAAAAGCGTTAAAAAAAATATCCTAAAAAGCATCCGGGAAAACGTTAAAAAAAGCGTTAAAAACCCGATTTTGCCTATTTAAAAAAATACTCGTTACGTAAGCATTAATATAAACGATACCGATATAAGTATTAAAGTTAAAAATATCTTCGTCGAATTAAAAAATCGTAAACCTAAACGCGTTCGGAAAAATAAAGATAAAAATAAGCATACTATAAAAGATAAAAAGCCTTTATTTTACTAGCTAACGCCGTAAAAAAAGCCGTTATTATTATTAACGTTACGCGTAGTTTTATCCGCAAATAAAAAAAAGCAAGCCCCGTTTTAATAAATACCGATTAATAAACGGTAGTTATTATTAAAAAAAAAGGACAGGAATAAAAACAAAAAGCTTTATATAAACTATTAACACTATTTTTAACGGCAATAATAATACCAGTAATATTATTAACAATTAAAATTTAATATAATAACTAACTAAGCCGCTAAATAACTATTTTAAAAGCATAATAATAAATAAAACCTATAAACAATATTAATAAAATCGTTATTATAAATATAAACCGCTTTAATAATATTTATAATAACGACAGCAAACAGTTTATATAATTTAATAGCAAAAAGCGATAAAAAAGTAACGATAAAAGCTTTTATATAGTTTTTAGCTATAAAAAAAGTAAAAGGCGGCGTTAAAATTAACTAAATCCGGCGCGTTAAAAGTTAACGATTTACGCTATAATTAGCTAAACCCGTCGAACGTATAAAATAACATATTCGAATCCCTACGTTATTACTATAATATAATATTTTTTATTTAATTTAATAATTGCTTTTTCGATTTTTATAATAAATAGCCCCCTTATAACGTAAATTTTATACGATTATTTAAGCCTTTTAGTTTAATAATAATATACCTCGATTATAATAAAGAAATAAAAAGTTCGATTCTTTTTAAAAGCGTATAAATAAAAGTTCCGTTATTATTTTTTACGATTTTTTAGTTATCCTTTTTTATATTTAATGCCGCTTTGTATTTTTTTTTCTTTATTGTTATATATCCGGTTTGTATACGGGGATAATCGGTAAAGAAAAAATAGGGTTATCGGTAAAAATCGAGTATTAAATAAACGAAAAGCTTAAAAAAAAGTTCGAAATAAATATCGAGTTTTCGTTAACGGTATACGTTTAAAAAATAAGCTATAAAACGTAGTTATTGCTTTAAATCGTTATTTAATGCTTTATATCCGTAGTTATTTTAATTATCCTTAAATTAAAGCAGCTATTAACTTAATAAATATTAGTAACCTCGTTTTAAAACCGTAAAAACATTTAATATAACTAAAAATCGTTAATAATTACGTTTATTATAACAATAACGACTTATTCGTTATTTATAACGTCGTCGAATATTATAATTACGTTAAAAATAAAACCTTCGTATATAAAGCTTTATTTTAAAAAAAAATGCCTAAATTTTAATTTATTTCTATAGTTAGCGGCTTTAAAACATAATACCGTCGCTTTTTTTTTAACGTAATTACTTACTATCTTTATAAATAGTTTATATATAGCCGTTAATATATATTTTTTTTCTTATTATATAGCAAAAAAACCTCTAATATTATTAAAGCAAACATTAAATAGTTTTATCGCTTTTTATAAAGCTTTAACGTCGTCGTTTATAAACGTTTTTAACCGTATAAACTATTTAATTAACGCCGTTTTATTTACTATATCGTTTTTAAGCAAATCTAACAGAAAAAATAAACTACGTATAAACAAATCTAACGTATTACTATACGTACTTTTTAGTAGCAAAAATAGCAATTAATTACCGGGATTAAATAAAGCGTATATACTATTTTAATTAATTAATATATTAAACCCGTAATTGCTTAAAATCGTTTTAGCTTAAAATAAACCCGATAAGCCTTATAAATATAGTATTTATACTAATATTTAAAATATATCTACGCTTAATATAAACGTAAACTAATTATTAATCGTTTAATAAAATATATCCGAGGCCTTTTTCCTGCTTTTTTTTAACCTTTGTAACACTATTTAATTACCGTCGTTTAATATATTATCGTCGTTAATTAACTACTTTATAACAAGCGATATCGAGGGTATAGTTTTTATAGCCTGGTTTATTTTAATAACTAACGTTTACGCTAAAATATCCGCTTATATTAACGCATAACGTCGCTTTTAATATTTATAACACTAATAATTAATAACGTTTAATTTTATATTTAAACATTAACGGCTTAATTAATACTTATATCGTTTTATTAAAACGATATACTAATAATATTAATTTTTATCGTTAACGTTTAATATATAAAACATAAATAAATACCGGCTAATTATAATTTATAGCATTAAAATTAATTTATACCTCGATAGCAAAAACTAAAATACTTAATATTAAAAAGGCGTATACTAAAATAATATATAAAAGGTTTTAACGCAGTAACTACGCCAATTTAGTATATTATTAGGTTTAAATAATACTATAAACGATAATTTATTAAACGGGTCGTTTATATTATTAGCGCTAACAAATCGTTAGCCTTAAACTAATACGCTTTATATACTAACCCGCTATATATATTAATTTAATACTAAAAAATAACGCGAATACGTATAAAAAAACGCTTAAAAATAGTCGTTTTAAACGTTATTAGCGGTTTAAACTTATTAATAAGAAATATAAATAGCTTTACGTTAAAAAATACCGTTCGTAGGCCTTTTTTAAGCTATTTATAAGCATTTAACGCATAGTTAATATTAATAAATATAAATATATCCGAAACCGGGAAGTCTTTAATAAAAAAAAGGCTGTTTTTTCCTTTTTTTGTATTAAAGCCTACGGTTATCGTAAATTTTTTCTATATATAAATATATATACCGTTTAACTTATCGTCGATTTATTCGTAAACTTTAACCTTTAAATAAAGTTTATTAGTTATATTATTTAAACGTTATAAACTTTTAAATAGCTTTATAATTTAATTAATATAAAGGCTTAATTTACTATATATTTTTTTTAAACCACCGATTTTTTTAATTACGGCCTTAACGAATTTTTATTTAATATTTTATTTTATAATATATTTATATTCGATAAAAAGCTTAAATAATAATAATAAAAATATAACAATTTAACTAGCTATAATAGCAATATAATTTTCGTCGTTATTATTTTTATTTTAAAAAACGTTAATTAACGGCTCGACGTTTAAAAAAAGCACGGCTAATTTAACGTCGTTAACGTTTAAAAAAAGCACGGCTAATTTAACGTCGTTAATATTAATAAACTAAATATTATTAACGTTAATATCGCCAATATCGTTAGCTTTAAGTTCGGTATTTTCTTTATTGATAAAAAAAACATCGTCGGTATCGGAAAAAGTATCTTCGGCGTTAAAAAAAACATTTTCGGCGTTAAAAAAAACATTTTCGGCGTTAAAAAAAACGTCGTTATCGTTATAAAAAAACTCGTTATTATTAATTAAAACATAACGTAATTTAAATAATACGGTCGACCTTTTTACGCGTCCGCCTTTTATTACCGGACGTTTAATAAACTATTTACGCAATAATATTGCTTTTTTTTTATTCCTACTTTTTATAATATTTTAAAAAGCGATTTTAAATATAGTTTTGCCGCGTTTTAAAATTATAAAAGCTTTTAAAGCAGTCGTCGCTTTGCTTTTTTTTTTTTAAAGCGGCATATTATTACAAAATTTATTAAAATCGACTTAACGAAATAAAATAAATCTAACGTTATCGAAAACGTATAAAAAGCTAATTTTTTTATAATAATTCGATCGTTTACGCCTTTTAAAAATAAAGATTATACGTTTTATTTATTGCTTTTTAATTAATATCGAACGTAACGGCTTCGATAGCAAATTAAATAATAATAATAATAAAAAACTAAACGCTAAATTAAAGTCGATTTAATCGCTTAAATAAAGTTCGTAATAACTTAAATATCGTTATTTTACTATAGTTTATTTAATATATTTACCGCTATTTATTTAAAAAATTTAACAGTAAATAAACCGCCGAACGTAATATTAATATTACTACAAACGCTAAAAACGATATACGGGCTATTAAAATAAATATATCGACTATTAATAATACAAATAATCTAAATAATTATAAAATAACTAACGAGTTGCAAATAGCTATATTAAATGTTAAAAAAACGAAGCCTACCTTCGAAAATAGGGGGGGGGGAGACACAGGGAAATTAGGGTATCCACAGCGACATTCCGTTTGCAAGTCAGTGTACGTTGGCTCGGTACTTGAAGATGATGAGTATAATTAGGGACATCCTTGTGCGGCGTTGCTTGCCAGGCCTCGCATTGTTAGTCCAGAAATGTATGTCAAATGCTCAGATAGAATTCGCGATCGTTCGAAAGCTACCCATTCATCGGTTGCCATCTTGTGTCCGTCGTTGTTCGTTACGAACGGGTCGCGCCGACTCGCCAGGCAGTTCGGCACATTGCGAGATTTGGCACGACTCAGGTCAGGTGGGGACTCCAGTAAAGCTGCGCTGTGGGGCAGTGTCCTCCAAGCCCAAGTCCTCGGTGCTGCTGCCCCTCCAGAAATTGAGATAGTGGATGCTACTAGTAACGCGGTTTAGGATCACTTAACGCGTTTGCTCACGACTCGAAGGTGCTCGACGGTGAACAAGAGAATGACATCAATCTGTTCATCGTTCGCGCCCTTGCATTTTCCGAAGGCAATCATCAGTCACACATACACATTACGCCGTCTTAATACTTGAACAAGCTCGCACAATGTCCGGCAGACTTGTGTCCCGCGGTCAGCGCGATCGTGAACGCGGCCGGCCGAGTCTCGCTTCGGCGTCCTCAAACAACCAAAGAAAGCCCCGACAGGCGACGTTGCCAGATTACGAACCTCCCTCTTGCCCGCTCGACAATCAATCACGCCGCGCGCTTGCTGAGCTCGTAAGCAACCATGCCGACACCCGCAAATACGAAGAGCAGCTCAAGCAGTCAATCTCACTTCTGACCACCAGCGTGAGCGACATCAATGATCGCTACGAGAAGCGAAGAACAACGCTGAAGCGCATACAAGACCGTCGTCGTCGCCAAGCCGAAGAGGGGGGTGAGGATGCCAATAAGAAATCCGAGCGCGAGCGTGCCGAGGAAACAGCGACTGTGCTCTTACGCGAGACAGTGCCTTCCCTCACTCAAAGTTGCGAAGCTGCTGTACGCGAGGTCATTGATCTACGGGTCGAGCTTGACGATGGTCGGCAAGCAATGCAGCACACGCTACACAGAGCTGAAGAGGAGAGCATCAATGCTGCGCAAAGGGAGAGGGATAATGTGGATGACGACACGATGGAAGAGACCAAGAGCACAACCCTCGGCCCATTACGTATCCTGAAGGAAGAGAAGAAGAAGGCGGCAGAAGACTACGCTGCGAAATCTATGGAGCAGCGCTATGCCGTTGACAACGACTACATCGGTTTCAAGCGCCTGTGGTGGGATGCTGCTCATGGCACCGACGGCAAACCTTTACCAGACGCTTCGCGCTGGTTTTCCCGTAATGATGGCGAAGCAGAAGACGAAGAGGACGAGGAGGACGATTTGGTCATTGCTGAGGAGCATGTCAGCATCTACTGTCCGCTTTCTATGGTTATCATGAACGAGCCCTATACAAGTCGGACGTGCAAGCATACCTTTAACAAACCTGCCATTGTGCAGTTTCTCCAGTCCCAGCCCAACTTTATGGCGACTTGTCCACTGCCGGGTTGTGACAAGGTACGAATTTCACTACTTCCGCATTTCTTCACATTTACTGGTGTCATCTCATTATCGAGGTGCTCTAACTTTTACGAAACAGATCACTGACTTGTTTCAATAGGAGGTTTCAATCAAAGATTTCGCCGACGACCCTGTAATGCTGCGTAAAATCGAGCGAGCCAAAGCAGAAAGGGAACGGAGAAACGCCGAGGACGATGGCGATGATGATGAAGAAGAGGAGGAGGAGGAAGCTGACGTAGATGGCGATACGTCTATGCAGGAGACACCAAGTCAAAGTGTCAAGTCTGAACGCGCGAAAAACAGAGGCCGTCAACTACTAGCCAATCTAGGGCTTGGCGGTGGAGACGGTGATGAGGGAGAAGATTAATGATTAATGAGATGAGAGAAGAGAACGAGAACTTACTTCTACTATTTGCGAATATACCCTCTTCGCTACATTGAGATATAGTCCACACTGAGCGGCGGCAGAGAATGAGCCCCGGAATTCGAGACGGCTCTTTGTAACGAACATAACTAAGCTATTATCAACAATATCCAAACTTCAAAGTCATCTTCCTAGATGCCGACTCTGACAATAAAATCAACTCCTTTGTATTATGCTACCATGCTGACTCTTGGTCTCCTATTCGCTTTAGACTTCTAGTTCTTGCTTGAACTCCGTAGTTCAATCTCTATATCGGAGGGCAAAACATTACAGCAGGCTCTATGTATTCGTAGGGATAAGATCAAATGTGATACGGTGTGTTTATATGTAATAGTACAGGAGCGAAGCCTAATGAACAGTCTCACACATTGCCCGTTCAAGCAAGGGCTATTTCAAGTTTTCGGGAGTTTTGGTAAGTTGCAAGTGACCTCCTCAAATTATTAGGAGATTGAGCACACGCACATGTATAGTAGCAAGTCTATAATCAATTCTTCTGTTCTGCCTCTGTATTATACTGGGGCCATTTGTGGCCACGATATCTCATTCTGATCGGAATTGTAGTGCATCTACGCGAAGTGACAATGTTTCGAGCTAGAACGAGTGCTATAACTGGGCAATTGTCTTGCTCGAGGTCAATCTTATGGCCCCAGTTATTTTATCTAACATCTAAATAAAACATTTGTACTGCCATAATTGCGATTTAACCAATTAAATAGCTATGTTTGCCCTGTTATTTTCGCCTTTTTTTTTTATTACGCGAAAACTACCGATCGGATTTAATATATATTAGTAATAAAAGTTTATATAAAACGCGATTTATCGAAATATTTAAATTATTAATAATTTAAAATAATTATTATTACGTATAAATAGTTTTCGATAAAATTTTTTAATCGTACGTTTTAGTTTTTTATTATAAAAAAAAATAACTATTTTAAAGCTAATATTTTAATATTAAAAGCGTTTAATTTTATTAAATATTAAAAGTTAAAATTTTAAACGTTATTTATTTTAAAAATTTTTTTTTAAAAAATAAATTAAAAAATAAAATAATTTTATTTATAATATAAATAACTATATATAATTTTATGTAATTTTTATAAAAAGTTTATTTTTATAAACGTTTTTTAATATTATTTATTTAATTTCGTTTTTTTTTTTAATTGTTTATTTTTTTTTTTTCCGTTTTTTATTTTTTTTTTTATTATAATATATTTATTTGTTTTTTTTACCGTATTAAATAATTTAAACGTAAACTTTAATAACCGAAAATAAATTAAAATAAATATTTAACGCTTTATTATATAATGCTTTTTTATTTATATTATTATTTTTTATTAATTATATAAAAAAATATAATTTAATTATTTTTAAACGTTTATAGTTTTTAAAAAATAAAAAGCCTTAAAATTTGGTTTTAATATACGTATTTTTTTTTAAATTTAATAAACTTTATTTATAATATAAATAAATTAAATCGTATATATTTTATTTTTTTAATTTAATTAATATTTCGTTTTATACCGTATATAAAAAAAAATAACGTAATAATATTATAAAAATTAAAATTTAGTTTTATTATAATAATTAACCGTTTTTAATTTTAAAAGCTTTTATAATATTTTTTTAAATATAAATACCCGTTTAATTTAAACTAAAACCGGGTTAAATTAAAACTTATAAATATCGTTAGTTTTTATTTAATATTGTTAATATTTTATAAAATTTATTTTATATTAATAATCCGTAATAATAAATTAATAATATTTAATAACGATTTTTTTAAAATAATAATATAGTTTATATATAATTAATTAATAATAATTCGTTAATAATAGCTTTTATTTAAAATAACCCGTTTATTAAATAACGCCGCTAATTATATAAGCTTTTTTTTTTTATATATATTTATATACCGTTTATTTTTTATAATAATATTAAAACAGGCCTAATTATTATTAATAACGAAGTTATAATTAAAAAAAAAAATAATAAAATTAAAAGTTATAAAACGGTTAAATTTAAGCTTAATAGTAATTATTTTTATTATAATTATACCGAATAAAAATAATAGCGACTTTTTTAATATTTTTATAAATATTTTTAATAGTTTAATTAATTAAAAGTTTATTATTTTATAGTTTTTTAATACTATATTATATTAACTATTTAATTTAACGTAATTGTTTTTTCGTAATATATATTTTTATTTATTATTATAATTATTAATTAAATATTTATACTTTTTAAAAATAATTACTTTTAATTAATGCGTTTTTTTATACGTAAAGTTTTTTTAATAATATTATTAATAACTAAAAATAAAAGTTTTAAAATTAGTTTTTCGTTTTATTACGTTTAATATATTAAAATGTTAATATATTTTTTAATATACGTATTTATTTATACGTTTTATACGTTTTTAGTATAATTATTACCGTTTTTTTTTAAATATATCGATTTAATTTAGTTTAATATATATAAAATATAAACGTATTCGGTTTATTACGGAAATATTTATAAATCCCCGAAATAATAAGCTTTATTAAATTTATAAACTTTATTACGCGTTAAATCGAAAGCGTTCGTTTAAAAAAATCGACGTTAATATTTAACGGCTTATTAAACGTTTTTAAAAAAATATTAACGCGTTTACGTAAATATATTTTATTTTTAATATTATATTATTTATTATATTTATTATTCGCTTTATATTAGTTATTATAAACGTTATAAAAAAATATATAACGTAATTATTTTTAAATAATATTTATTTAATACTATTATATAATATTAGCAATATAAAAAACTAATACGGTTATTATAATATTTTTTACTAAAAAAAAAAACGTTTAAATATAAAATCAAAAAAAATCGGAAATTTTAAAAACTATTATAAATAAAATGTTATTTATTTTTTAAAACTAATAAAGCCGCTAGCCTTTTTACGTAATTTATTAACTTTAAATAACCCGCGTTTAAAAAAATTTCGATACTATATTCGGCGATATAATAATATATTTACGTTTATTTTTTTTATAACTACGCCGGTTAATTATATATTTAATTAAATAAATTTAATCTGCTTTTATATTTAAAATATTTTATATTATTAAACTAAACTAATAAATACTATTTTAAAAAAAATCTTTAAATACGTTTAATTATATATTTATAACTTATTTAACGTTATACGTTTTTATTTAAAATTAAATAATAAATTAAACTTTAAAATTATTATTTAATTATTAAAAAAATATATTTAAACAATACGTATATATATACGTATATAATAGCCTATAAAAAATTAACGAATAAAATCGCCGCTTTATAAAGCGCTAGTTTAAATAAAAAAACAATTTAAATAGTTTTAAACCTGTAATTAAACTTAATTATAAAAAAAAAAGCCGATTTACGTTAAAAAAACCTTTTTATTTTAAATAATATAACTACCGTTTTTTTTAACGATTTATTAAATAATTATAAACGTTAAAAAAAAATCGTATTAATTAAAAAAAAGCCGTTAAATATAAACGGCTATAAATATAAACGTATTTTAATAAAATATCCGTTTTATTTGCCGTTATATTATATATTAATATAGCTTTATAAAAAAAAAAACTACGAAAAAAAAAACGTCGTAAAACGGCTAAACTAAAAGTTTATCTAGTAGTTAATTTTTTGCTAATATTTTCGAAATAGGCTTTATTTTTAATAAAATAATGCAATTATGCCGTTCGGCTATAATCGGCTTTTTTAATAGTATTTAATTAACGTATAAGCGTTAATTAAATAAAAAAACTTGCGATATATCCGTACGTATTAAGCCGATTTCCGATAGGCTTTTTAAAATAAATTAAACAATATTATTTAAACCGGTAATATTAATTTATATATAATTAAACGCGTTAATTATTTACCGGCGTTTTATATTAATAATAAACGTTATATAAAACGTTATTATTAAAATTTAATAACTATTATATAAAAACTTAAGTTATTATTATTATTTATTATTTTTATTACAAATTTAAACTAAAAAAAAATAAAAAATAAACTTTTATTAGGCTAAATTATATAAAATCGGTTTAATATCGGTATTTAAATATTTAATTTAAAGCGAAAAGCTTTTTTCGAAAATATAAAAAAAAATTATATTTTCGGCAAATATATAAATACGTATTAAACTATTAAATATTAAAAACAAAGCTTTTTATATATATATTTGCTAATATTTTTAACTTTAAACGATTAAAATCGTTTTTTTTTACTAAATAACGTAAATAAACTAATATACGCCGAAATACCGTCGTTAATAAAAAATTTTAACGGCCGGTTAATTGCGATAATTATAAAATTTATATATTACGGTTTTTATAAACGTATAAATTTAAACGCTTTATATATAGCCGGCGATATATATATTAAACGGTTTTTAAAGCTTTTTACTATTAAAACTATTATAATTACCGATAAATATTTAAACTATTATTATCGTATTCGATATTAAAATTTTAATAAACTTCCGTTTATTATATTAAATAATTATTAAATAGTTTTATATAATTTTTATTTATTTTAAAAATATAAAATTTATATAAATATCGAAATATATATAAATATCCGGTTTATTAAATATATTTATAAATATATATATAAAAAAAACAACTATATTATTATACGAATTTAATAATTTATAATTAATAACGATAATTAAATTAAATAAAATAAAATTAAAAATTATTTATAAAATTAATATTTAAGTTTTTATAAAACTATATAAAAGCTTTTTAAAAACTTTACGTAAAACTAAACGCTAATAGTTTTAAAACTATATATATATTTATTAAAAAAAAAATTCGGTACGTTTTAACTTAAATAATAAAGTTTTAATAATAATAGCTTTTAAATAAAAACGTTTTATTTTAAAAGCTTAAATAAATTATAATAATATAAATAATAATAATTAAAGCATATTATATTAAAATTTTTTATTTTTTTATATATAAAACGAAAATCGTAAATTATAATATTTTTATAAAAAACGGTGCCGTAAAAAAATTAATTACGTATTTTTCGTTTATTCGAAAAAAAACAAGCGTTTTTTTTTATAAATATTGCTTATTTTTATTTTTAATACTACCGGTTAAAATAACTTTTTAATTTTTAAAAACGTTCGATATTTTATTTTTTAAAAATCGTACCGAACGAAAAAACTATTATAAAATAATCGATATTAATATAACTTTTTTACTAAAACAGTTATTTTTTTTTAATAATTAATTAAAAGCTAATTTCGTTTATACGTTACGGGATTTAAACGTTTAAAACTTTATTAATATTTAAAAAGCGTTTTTATTATAAATATATAATAATTTTCCGTAAATAATTAAACTATTTCGTAATTAATTAACGTAATTTAACGATTTATATATTAATTACGGTTTGTTTTTTTTAATAAATTTAATAATGCTATAACGGGTTTAAAAAAAAACCGGGTTATTTCGTTTAATTGCCGATTAAACTACGATTATAAATAATCGGTTTATATTTAATAAATTAAAATACGATTATAAATAAAAAGCCTTAAAACGTAATAAATTTTTTTAAAAATTAAACGTTAAATAGCGATTAATATATAATATTATTATTTAATTTATTAAAGCTAAGCTTTTAAAAGCTTATTTTTATTTTTAAAAGCTTATTAAAACCGAAAAAACGTTTTTTTATATTACGTTATATTATTATTTCCGTTCGTAAAATAAAATTATATTATATATTGCTTTATTTAAAATAGCGGCGTTATTATTATTTAAAAGCCGGATAATATATTTACGGTTTAAAATCCCGATTAAATTAAACGTATAGTCGATTTATAACATTAATCGTAATAAAACTACGGTTAAACTATTTTATTAAATTGTTTTAATTATTTAAAATAAAATTACGATATAATATAAATATATTTTCGAAACTATTTACCGTATATTTTATAATATTAAAAAAAGTAATACGCTTTTTAAAAGCTTATTAGTATTTTTTAAAAGCGATTTTGTTTAAATTTTGCTAATAATATAAAAAGGTTTTCGATTTTAAATAATAATAACTTGCTTTTAGTATTTTTTTATTTAAAATCGGCTTTAAAAGTTATTTTTAATTAAAAATATATAAATTTAATAAATAGATTTTTTAAATCGCGATTTTATATAATAGCTTTAAAATATTAGTAATAAAAAGTTTATAAACTAAAGTTTTAAATTACCGCAACCGATTTTTAACGTTTATAATTTTAAAAGTATATATAAATATATATTTTTAAATAATATAATACGTTCGGCTATTTTAAACCGGTTTATTTTTATTATAAAAGCCGTTTTATTAACGTATAACGTTATTATATAATTAATTAATAACGATTTGTTTTAAAAGCTATTAAAGCGTTAAAAAAAATATATTTCGTATAACGAATACGTAAAATCGGCAATAAACGACGGCAATAAACTTTCGATTAAAGTTTTACGGTTTATACGGCCGAATAATATATTATTATTTACTTTTTTATTAAAAGTTAATATTTTTATTATATTATTATAAAACATAAATCCGGACTAAAGCTTTTATAATAGTATTTAATTAATAATCGTACGGTTACGTAAATATAATATAAAAGCTAAAATTTTTAATAATATATTTAATTAATAAATTAAAGTTATTTTTAAAATTAAAATCGTATATAATAACGAAAACTATTTATATTTTTAATTAAAACGGCAGTTTTCGGTTATTTTATATTTTATAATAACTATTAACAAATCGTAAAAACAATCGTTTAAAACAATCGAAATCGATTTTCGAATTCCGGTATTTTCGTATAATTAATTATATATTACGTTATTAAAAATATAAAGCTTTTAAAGGCTAAAAGTATTAATTTCGCTAAATATTAAAAATCGTTCGGTAAAAAATATAATATTTATTAAAATATTAAAACGGTTAGTTTATGTATAAATAATTAATAATAATACGTTATATTATTTTTATTTACGTTTATTATAAAATTATACCTTTTAATAATATAAAAAGTTTTTTTTTTATAAAATTAAAAATTAAGTTTTTTTTATTATTAATTAGTTTAATTATTTATTTATAACTATCGGAATTTATCGTTAACGGTATAATCGGTGTTTTATTTTTTTTATATTTTTGTTTTTTATATTTTATAAATTATTATTCGTAATTTTTTAATAACTTAAATTTTAAAACTTATTATAATAAACTATTTCGAAAGCCCGTAAAAACGTATATTTTTTATTATTTTAAAACCTAATAAACGCCGAACGTTTACAAAAATATAAATATATAAATGCGTTTTTTTTTTTTTTTTTCGCCGAAAAAAACAAAAAATAAAAGTATTTTATACGTATATATTTAAACTAAACCGAAATAAAACAGCAAAAAATATATACGATTATACCGTTTATAAAAAACCGTAATAAACGGCGGCGATCCGTTATAAAAATAAGCTTACGTTTATATTTATATTAAAAAAAAGCCACCGGACGCTACCGATTATTTATTAAATAATGCTCGTTATTTATTAAAATACGCTATAATACGTCGTAAAAAAAAAACAAGCATTTATTATTACATTAAATCGGATTTAAAAAAATCGAACGGGCTAGTTTAATTTTTAAAATTATTAATAAATATAATATTATTTACGTATAAACGTAATTTAATAAATATTTTTAACGTTTAAAAAACTAAATCCGTATAAAAACAAATGTTTATAAATTTAAAAAACTTTAATATATTTATAATAACGGCGGTTACGATTAATATTAATAAGCGCGTAGTTTTAAAAAAAATAAACGTAGTTATAAATAAAATAGGCGTAATTATAAAAAAAATAAGCGCTGTTTTAAAAAAAATCGAAAGCGTTTAACGCGTAAAAAAATCGATAAAAAATTAACGCGTAAATTTAATTAATAGCGAAATAATTAATAAAACGGTTATAATCGTTAATAATAATCCCGTTATTAATATTAAATTAAATAACGCTGTTAAAATTTTTTTACGTTTACGATCGTTTTTTTTTAGTTTTTTATACGATATTATTATTGCTATTATTTAATATAATCGGTTTAATAACTTACGTTTTTTTTAATAGTCGAAAAAAACAATATAAACCGTTATTATTATAATAGTAATTATTATAATTATTAATTAAAACGTTTTATATAACGATATAAAATTAAAAAAATCCGTTTTTACGTTAATATTTTACGTACGCTGTTTTCCTAAATATAACGTTATTTATTATTATAATATATACGGCTATTATAACAATTAATATACGATTTAAAATACGTACTAAACGTAGTTTATTTATAACGTTTACGCGTAAAAATAATTTAAAAGCGACTAATTTTTTAATTAACGTATAGTTTTTAATATTTATAAACTATCGAAAAAGTTTTTATTAAAAACGTAAGCTTTATTTATTATAAATAAAATATTGCTATAAATTTACGTCGACGAACGGCTTAAACGGGCTAAATTTATTACGCGCCGTATAATTTATAAAGTGTTTTTTAATATAAGCGGTCGTTATTATTATAATAACGTAATAAACGATAGCGTTCGGTTTTTAATCGTTTATTTACGTTTTTATTAAATCGTTAAAAATAGCTTTTAATTATAAACAGTTAAATATTATTTTTTTATTATATAATATTAAAAATAAACGATTAATTAACGCGTTTTAATTATAGTCGTAAATATTAATAAACGTATTGTTTATTTTTTATAAATAAGCTTAATTAAACGTATTATTAATATAAATCGAAACCGAATTATTTATTAATACGTTTATAATAAAAGCTATAATATTCGTAATAAACGTATTTAATTTAAAACATTTACGTTAATAATTAATTATAAGCGTTATTATTTAATTTAACGTTATTGTATTAATATTAATTAAATTAAACCCGAATAAAATTAAAAACTAGGTTTTAAAACTATTTATAATTTAAAATATATTATCGTTAACGATTAAAATATATTAATCGGTTAAAATTAATTTACGTTTAAAAGCTTTAAAAATAAATAAAACTTATTTTATAGCGATTTATATTATAAAATTGCTAATATTATTATTTACGTTTAAAAATAGCTATAAAATAAAAAGTTTAATAGCGTTATTACCGAAAGCTTTTAAAATATTATAAAAAGTAATAAATTAACTATTAACGGCTTTATACGTTTAACCGGGCAGATTTATAATAAAAAATTTAAAAAAGCAGTAAATTTAAAACGCGTTTTTATAAAAGTTAAAAGTTTCGGTTTGTTTTTATTAAACTACGATTTAGTTTTAATTAATAAAATCTACTCGTTAATAAATTCGATTTAATTAAAACGTATTTTTTAATTTTTAATAAAGCGTATTATTTTTATTTTATTAATATTTTTTAAAAGCGGCCATTACGTTTAAAATCGTTTAATATTAAATAATAAAAAATAGTTATAAAAAGTATTATAAATAAAAAAGCTTTAAATATATATAAAAAATTTCAGTTAAAATAAAAAATAAATAATAATAAAATTTTTATTTTATATAAATTATTAATAAAGCTATTATATAAATAAAAGTAAACGATATTTAAAACAAATCGAAATTAATACTTTTTAGTTTTAAATTAATATATAAAACCGAAAATAATTTTATTATATATAAAACTAAACGCGATATAATAAAATATTATAATAAAATACAAAACGGGTTTAAAACTAACGCTTAATTATTATTAAATATATAATATATATTAAACTAATTAAAATAAAATTAATACCGTTTAATTTAAAATTAAACCGCGATTTTAATAAAATAAACAATCGGTATTAAAAATAAACGCATAAAAAGTTATACGTATTAAAACGGGTAAAAATTTAAATAAAAGCGGAAAAAAAAGTTTTATAACGATAGATTTATAAAATTAATAATATAAATATAGCCGTAAAACATTACGTAATTTAATTAATTTAATTTTTTTAAAAACCTATTTTTAATTATTTAAATAGTTACGACTTTTTTTATTTAATATTTACCGCTTTTTTTTTATTATTACTTAAATATTATATTATATATATAAACATTTGCCTATTATTATATACTATATATATGCCTGCTTATTTATATATTTATTTACTTACGCATCCGAATATTTCCTAACCCTTACGGAGTAAGGGCGAGCGTCAGTTTATGTCTACCTAAGGTAGATACAAGCGGAGCTTAAGCAATTAGTTATAAGCCATGATATATCTCGAAGGACTATGGAGGAAAGTATACAATCTGGCCACGGGCAGATATCCGGAAACATGTGTTCTACTTGCTTCTAAAGCGATGCATTCGGCACCAAAGCCAAACACTTCCCGTTTCCTCTTGGGTTAAATAGACTACACGTCGGCGTGTAGCAAGCCATGCTCTACGTTCAAGGTACCATTATCATAAGCAAATGTTTTCGGAAAGGACTGTTCACTATCTATCTCGCCTTCTTTGCCTTACATAGCAATCCTGAGTTCACCTACCTACGGACCTCGGATCGAATTGCAATGTCTTGCTAATAGAGTTCCGCAACTGTGTAATACAGCATCTATAGAGCCATGCAGCAAGTACTGTTTACAAGTTAGGCACTCAGGACAGTTATAGTGGATTGGGAATGTCTGATCTGTCGGGATGTCTTCGTGTCTGACCTTGATATTAGTGTGGTCTGCAACTCATCTCATCAACAACCCTTGAACACCCGTGACATGGTGCCATATCTGGATAACGTGTTGCAGTTTATATATCTACACTATCTTGTGACTTCCTAACTCCAGTCTAAGTCTCTAAGTCTAATGCAACCCCTCTATGTGAAGGACACTCCAAACTCCCTTCTCACAACCGAAAATCCCCCACCTCAGAGTTTAGATCCCCTAAAAACCTTATTTTCCCTCCTCAAGGCCCCCGCCTCGTTCCCAATCTGTCCCTTATTCTGCGCGCCTTCAGCTGTAGCCTCATCGCTCTTCTTCGGCGCACTCTTATACCCGCCTTCAATATTCTCCTCGTTAACGATATCCCCATCCCCATCCCTCCTAATACCCAGCTCCATCAACTTCCCAAAGACCTTCCTGAAATCCTCAAAGAACAGCTCCTTATCATCCGCATACCTCTCGACATGAACCCTAAAGTCCTTGTCACTCAATAGACACATATCGGTGGGAAGCATCATCAACCCCTCTTCCTTCTCCCCTTCCTCCCCCTCCTCTTCCGGTTCCGTATAAACAAACTGCTCGACCCCATTCCCGAGTCTCGTCTTCTTCCACGCCCCCTCATTACCAACCAACAATTTAAAATATTGGTTCGAAAACCTCGTCGGCTGATTAACCCACTTCCCCTCAAATCCACTCCTATCCGAATGACACCGCCCAAGATTATGCGCACCACTCAACGCAACAATCTCTTGGTCGTTGAACCCCATCCGTCCAAAGATATCCCTCAAATGCTGCGCACCCAGCGCACCATCCGGCAGTCTGCCCCTCGGCGGAATCCTTTTCGGTGCATCGTCATGCGAGAAATCCGTCCTCCCTCCTCTCCAAGGAATGACCGGCCCGCCCATTTCCTCGATAGCCACAATCGCTGCAAGCGTCCAGAGATCCGCATATGTAATCCACGGGTGCTCCTTCTTCACCGGTTCCAAAAACGCTCTCGCATGTTGTAGGCCGGCATTCGCTGGATCGCCACCTTCTGCTTCGTAGCGCATACCGGCTCCATTTGAACCCCCCGTGTTTGTTTCTTTGTCGTAAGTCCCCGCGCTGTGCCATGCTAATCGCACTAACACCGGACCCGCGGAGCCGTCATCGTATGCTGGTTGGTGGAGGAGGGATCGTATCGAGGCGCGGACCGCGTCGAGTTGTTCGGTGGTTGGGGGTGAAGGTTTCGGCATTATAAATTATTTGATTGTCGGTTGAGGCGTATGTCTCCTTATTGATATGTAGAAGGTGAGCTGCTGTAGCATTAAAGGACTGCACTCGTTCTTCTTTCAAATTGGGGAACGCTGTTGAGCTTTAGAAATTCCAATCAAAAGAAAGAAAGAAATGACAACATCAGAAGGTGAAGAGATCCTCAAGCACCCCAGACAACCACAGTCCGGGGCCACGACAAACCTCGGTCTCCATGAATTTCTTCTGGGCCGGAGGAGCCCACTCTAGATAATGATAGATTCATGATTCTGCTAGCTCGTCATGAAGATGGGCTGAAAGGTGGGACGATAGCTCTAGAAGTCCACACTCTCTTCGCCTTGCGGAGCCTCGAGAGCCTCAAGTGGGTTTCTGGCAACCCCCACTCTCTTCGGCCACTCGGACAACCCGCCTTCGTTTCGGCCATCCAAAGTTTTGAGTCGGAGCGATACTGATTCAGGTGATTGTCTAGGAAGGACGAGTTCAGTAAATGGGTATAAATTTTAACAGTGATAGAACTTTGTCAACCGAAATCTCCCACCACGGTCGGCGGCTGGTTCCGTAGGCTGCAAAGTCTCGCCATGCGATCAGGGTCAACAAACATTAGATTCACTATCGACGAGATAAGTACATGTAGATAGGCAAGGTAAGGTGGCTAGTATATATGTAACTGTCGGCACATAGATATGTATGCTCCACGTTAGAATATTCTTTGGGGGTATCATAATCAACAGGTAGATAGAGTGGAGATCCGTCCATTCAGAGGAAATAGAAAGATATTCATAGAGTGGTTAGGCCGTAAAGTGATGGTTGTGTTCGAGATTAGGATTACTATGTGAAATATGGCTGTGCGGTCGAAGGTGCGAAAGGATAAGATCAGGCCGAATTAGTCGACCTTCTCCAGATCATAAATGCAGCCACTGCAGCACATGTCGTCGCTCCAAGAGCTAGATAAAGGCTGGTTCTATCGGGCGGCGGTTCTTCACTCTTGGGGAATGCGGTGCTCGGATGAGTGGCAGCCTCAGCGAGGGCAACAAATAACTCTGCAATGCTGTTCCAAGTGACGCTGACATGGACTGGGGTTCCCATCATCAAACTTGACGTGTATTGGTCCGGCTGCAATTCAGACCGCTGAGTTGTCTTATCCCTGTCAGCCTTCAATGCAATGTAGACGGATGGCAAATCGTCGAGATGTGGATAATTCTTTCGCAGGTCGACTATGTGAGAGAAGGAGTCAGGGTCAGACGAGTCGTAAGAATAGCATAAGAGATCGCAAGCATCCAGCTTGGTCTGATTTTCTAGGATGGCAGGCTCCAACTCGCCGAGCTCTTCCAGGATTAGATAGCACTGCTTGCCACCCTGGAGTTCAACACTGTTCACCACTCTCCGTGGCTTGATAGTTGGGTGATACAGACCATCGAAAGGGCGGCTGAGGAATGAATCCAGCAGAGACGATTTTCCGGCACCAGCCGCACCCACGATATAACAGAGCACCACGTTCCGCTCGACCCGGCCTGGGCGTCTCCTTCGCTTGCGCGGACGCGTAACTTTAAGAGCCGAAGTTAAAGAGTCGCGGGGATTTGGTGATTCAAACCCAAGGTAAGCAAGGTACTCCAGCGTCGTTTTGGGTTCCAGGAACGTGGTCATACTCCATTGGGCAAGCCAGCCCTGCAAAGTGATGTAGCCACCTTCGTTTCGCACCGTTGAAGACGGAAACGAAGCCTCGACCCATGATTGCGGTGGCCCTGGTGTAGGAGCAAACAGGGCTTCGAGCTCTCGGTCGTTCAGCCCGCCGTCGTTGTCCTTATCAAACAGTAGAAAGAGATCCATGAAGAAGCGATATCCAGCTGGACTGAGCTCGGCAGATGCGTATTCGGGAACGTCGAATTTGGGATGGATGAAATTATCTTCCAAGCTCAGGCTATCGGTGTAATGGTATTTACGCAATATGACCCATATCGTTTCATGGCGACCCTTTTCGGCGTACATTTTATTTAGTTGGAGGAAGCCCTTCATGGTGATTCCCTTCTCGGCATCAGAACCATGAACAGACTTGGAGATGGACAGCTTGATGTTCTCGAGGTCTTCGGGCGACAATGGCTTATCGAAGCACTTAGCCTGGAACTCTTGAATTTCCTGATCGTTCAGATATCCATCCTGGTCCTTGTCGCACAAATAAAAGACGCGTTTCAGGGCCGAGATACAGGCAGGTTTGAGGTTGCCTTCTTTATAGTCGAATAGAGGCGCAATAGGGTGTGTGACTGCCTTCTGACACAGGAAGAAAGTCTCGTTGACGTTCTGGTGCTCGCGGGCGCTGGCACGTATGCAAGAGTCGATCTCGCGGAATTCGCTCATGACAGGTAGCATCTCCTCCTCGACGACCTGGGGCGTGGGATTATCGGTGAGGTCGGACTTATTGGCGCACAGCACGACGGGGACATTGACTCCGAGGGAGCGGAAGTAGGGCATCCAGAAGAGGGCGACGCGCTCATAGCTGTAGTGGTCGGAATATACGAGGAGAATGACGTTGGACTTGCGGATCTCTTTGCGTAGGGTCGTTCGGTCCTGGGGACGTGCGGAGGTGTCGACGATGGTGGTGGTGACGTTCTCCGGGGTGCCGATGCTGGGCGGGATGGTGATCTGGGGCAGGACGGGCTGGATCTTATTGCTCACGAAGACGTCCTTGACAAGCGAGGCAATGAGGCTGGACTTGCCGGTGCCCTCATCACCACAGACACAGATGCGTACCGTAGCCATCTTTGTCTACTCGGAGCGGGGGGTGCGTTTGCTAGAGGGTCTCACGAAGGCGGTGCCATTGCCTAGAGCTCGACGAGGTCGTTGGAGGTTATAGGGGCAGGGGTAGCTAGAAGGCTGGAGCAACGCTTACGATGGCCTTTTCCAGGAAAATGGAGCTTTGATTCAAGCAACAGGCGATGAGGAGACGGCGATACTACAAGCTCGTGGTGGAGGGGAAGAGAGAGATAGCAGCGTCTGTCGTCGGATTGGACTGGAAGATTTCTCCTCTTTCTGTATGAGTGACCACACATCAAATGTGTTTTGTGGGTGATGAGTGGCTGGAATTGGACAAAGAGCTCTGAAAGAGGTCCTCTTAACGCTCGCTGCAGCAACCAGGCGGGATCAGCTAGGTCGATTTAGGGATCACCAACGGGATCATCATCTCACCACCCGGGGTCAATTATCAACAGCCCACTATCCGTCTGCATCGCCTGGGCATCTGCATCGCATGGAATGCATTTTGCCGGATACGTGTCCTGTATGTAGGGTATGTGTTTTGAATAAGTACCTAGAGAAAGGCACGAACATGTTAGTTTCCCAAATGATCATTCATCTTCCAGTAACCTTTGGCCTCAATTCGAAGCAGGATTGAGCTATGAATGCATGTGGACGGGCACCTGTCGTCCCCGCATCGTTCAACAAGACGAACATGGATGGAATTCCCCGTCAATAATTCGATCGTACTATTGCTGCAGCCTCTGCTACAGTATGTACAGCCTACTCCGTACTACTGCTCGGCCTGCTCGCCTGTCACTTTCGCAAGACAGCAATTGTGCTGTAGCCCGAGCCATTCCTTCGGCGCGTGTTTCCAGGTTCTTTACCCCACACTCTGGAACGCAGTAAGGCGAGTCAGGCGATCCCTGCAGACGGTTCGCAGACGGGGTGAGTTAGCCATGGATCAATGTTGCGACCGAGCTACGGCGCTGCTGCCGCGAGAAAAGACCCCTTCCTCCTCTCTTCATTGTGTCTCCAATAAGGATGCCGTGATCGTAATATTCTCAGAGCTACCGAGCTACTCTTGTTTCAGCAAATGCACATCCCGTCGTACGCGCCCGTCAATTGTCAATTGGCCATAACGAGTGTCTTCCAAGCACGAACACGTTGAGCTGTAAGCCGTTTACGGGCTTGGTTACTTCCAGCATGACGTCGGCGCCTCCTCGACACCACTAATTGTCCTATCTTGACGCTTGTGTATAGGGAGCCGTTGAAAGATCGTTGGCGTATCAGATTCTGTAGCTTCTATACCAACCCACCAGTGACTATCCCAAGCAAGATATCTTGGGCGAGACCGAGATATCGACTTGGCACCGCTTCTTAGAGTTTCTCCCGCCTCGAAAACGCCAGGCCATCATGTTGTGAGTCGCATTCTCATTCGCTGCATCTGAAGCTGCATCTTCCCTTGCGCCTCAGCCTTGGCGATTGCTGACTTCGACGGCCGCATTGGCTGATATCAGTGTTCTACCGCCTCCGCCGAGATATCCTACACAAGCGGCATACAGTGCTGCCGTCGCCGCCGGCCATGCCACCCCGATGATCGAGACCAACAACATCCTGTCGAGCCCCGATGATCACTTTTTGGTCGGAGAAGGCCAATACCTGCTCAAGGAGGACCTTCTGCTGGCCACTCCGCCGCCTCATCCCTCCGAAGCGCCCATCATCAACCCGAATCCCTTGGCCACAACCCCGCAGCCTGCCAGCGCTGGCACCAAGGTCTCCCTCCTGAGCATCGAAGGCCGTTCTCCGCCTCCGGCTTTCTATAAGCTAGCAGCCGCCGCGACGCTGACTACTAACAGCATCGCCGAACATCCCAATGAGGGACGGTTTTCTAGTGACGCCAAGCTTAGCAGTGACGGTGACAAGACCTCGATGAGCGATGTTGGCGGTCCCGCTTCCGTAACGGCTGCCTCGACGCCAGCCTTTGGCGGCGGGAATGCGCTGCTTGCCCCAGAGAAATTCAAGGACCCCAACAAGCGAAAGAAGCCCAAGAACAACATGAGCAAGAGCAATTCTTCGTTCATCTCACGGATTATCATCAATGAGAGTTTGTCGAAGAAATTGGGCGATCGCCCGAGCGACGGTATATTCGCCTTTGCAAATGTTAATCGTGCATTCCAGTGGCTGGACTTGTCATCGTCCTCGAAGTCGGATTATCTGGCTAAGATACTATTTACGAAGGCTCATTGCCTATGTCACGATGTAAACCAAATCACGAAGAGCTCGAACCACGTTGATCTGATCATGGGGTTCTCGACAGGAGAGATTATCTGGTGGGAGCCTATATCTCAGCGTTATACTAGAATCAACAAAAATGTAACCATATTGTGTCATCCGTCTATGATAATAGCTGACCTGATGAATAGGGCATCATAAACAAAACTCCAGTTTCCCAAATACGGTGGATACCCGGCGCAGAAAATCTATTCCTAGCCGCACACTTGGACGGCACACTGATTGTATATGACAAAGAGAAAGAGGACGTCGCATTTGTCCCGGAAGAGCCCGAGGTGGCCCAAAATGGCGAGAGCGTGCCTTCGGTCTCTTTCGACCACTCTCAAGAAATATCTGTTGTGAAATCGTATCATTCGAAGAACCAGAAGAACAACCCCGTTGCCGTATGGAAACTGTCCAATCAACGGATCAATGCCTTCCAATTCTCGCCGGATAACCGTCATCTTGCAGTCGTGTCAGAAGATGGATCCATGCGGATAATTGATTATTTGAAAGAAGAGTAAGTCTCATCGGGATGAGTCCAAATTGTCACAGGAGACTGACTGTGAGGCTTAGATTGCTCGGTATATTTAATGCGTACTACGGTGGATTCACCTGTGTCTGTTGGTCGCCAGATGGACGATATGTCTTAACAGGGTCGCAAGACGATTTAATTTCCATTTGGTGTCCCCACGACAATGCGCTCATAGCACGATGTCAGGGCCATCAATCGTGGGTCACATCCGTTGCGTTTGACCCGTGGAGATGCGATATGAAGAATTACCGATTTGGTAGTGTTGGTGAAGACTGCCGCTTGTGTCTCTGGGATTTCAACGTTGGCATGTTGAATAAACCGAAGGGTGTAAGGTTCTGACACTCGATAAGCTCAAGTTGCATACCTGTTAACCATTGGCAGGCTTCACAGCGGCACCGGGCTTCGGTCTCTTCCCACCTATATCGCGCAGAGACTCAAGGCACCTCGTCCGGCAGGGCCCGCGCCGATTCGACCTTGTCAGCTCTAGATGGCGATGATGAGAAGCCATCCATTAACCACCCGGTAGAACCACGGTCAAATGTAGCGATATTGCCGCCCGTTCTGACCAAGGTTGCCGATAAGGATCCCTTGAGCTGGATAGCGTTTACTGAAGATGCTATCATGACGAGTTGTAAGACAGGTAAGTGTGGTATTCACGTGAAACATTGTGAGGTTTAATGTGCTAAATCCTGTCGTTGCAGGTCATATCCGGACTTGGACGAGGCCTTCGGATGCTCCTGCACAGGCAGCCTAACGAGCATAGCCAGTGGGTTTCAACGGTATTCGTAACGGCACGGTGTCGCTTACTAGCTATGCATGGTTTTTATTGAGTTCACAATACGAACGAATGTGATAGAATATGCTAGAATTCCAGAGTTAAACACGAGAGCGACAATGGTCAGGACTCCTTCTCTCGTATTTGATGCGTTTCAAATACCTGGTTTCCCTATTATTTATATGCATGACGTGGTGTGCGATGAGGAATGATGACAGGATTAAGGTAAGTAATTTGCATATCAGCCTAGAGAACAACTGTCACGTCTATCTCTATTCTATAAAAAATGGGGTTTCGTTTTTTATATACCTATTATTGAATAGAAAAATCTATGACATTATACGAGATCTATAGAAATTACTCTTCTTGGTTACCTATGTAAGTTTCGATCAATAAAGATACTGCGAAAGCCACATCAAGGGCAAAATTGCTAAGGTACCGGTAGCACAACCTATGAGCAGCATGATTAAAAAGGAAAGGAAAAAATGATGGTCTAGAAAATAGACAATACCGCACCTCAGCTTCGACAAAAAATTGTCCCATCCCCTTCCCCACTTCCTTACAAGCTCTGTTGCAAGTGGACGCAGAAGAGTCAGTTTATGCGAATGAAGAGATCTTCTGTGGGAAAGAGAGAAAGCATGTATCCTGGGAATCCTAATGGGGTGACTTCTTTGGTCTGCATCAGTATTATCGTCAGGAGTTTCGCTGTCCCGAGACACTCTGACGGCCTGTTCGTACGAAGGTGGCTCTTCCTTGTCGTTTGGGTGGTGGAACTTGAAGAGACTCTTGATACTTCGTGGAGTCATTGTGTCGGTTGCTGTGATACTTTTCTATGCTTTTTTAGTCAGCTGCAAGAATGTTTGGTGATAAAATGGTTTTCTACGTGGTGGTTGCTGCATATTATATGCAATGTTTCCCTAGAGTCTAGATAATACCCACTGTTGAAACAGACAAGTTGTTTCTGTGGCATTTGCTATGTTTCGATACGATGGAGACAAACGCCGCCACTGTTTTCAGAGATCACCAGCTACTCGCGGCTGTAGTAAACAAGAGCTCTGTTCCATTCTCCTGCGGGGAAAATGAGATATGATGGGCATGAAACAACATCTATAGCGTAAGACAAGAAAGTTGCCGGACACAATAGCATTGGATGTCTTGGTGCTGTTATCGGTTGGAAAGAAGGGAAAATGGATAAGAAAAGAATAAGACTTCGTATGCGGTGACTACTATTTTTTTAGTTTCCTTTCTTCGACAATTGGTCTGCAATGAATGGGTATGGCCATCACTATGACACTATAGATCTTGAGCATCATTTCTGAGCCTGGCTTAATACTCTCCAGCCTGCACTTAGCAATTGGCACAATGGTCTCTTTGACAGTGAAATCACTCAGTGAATTGCCTCGTTTTCACACGTATGAATATGCAGGAACACTGGACACTGGCCCATATCCTAGCTTTTCGAACATAGTCATCCTCGAACATTATTTCCAATGCTAAGCCAGATATCCCTGCGCTCTAACATGCAAATTCTATGCGCCAAATGGGCGGTATGATTTTTGCATCATTGCGCCGGCGAAAGAGCCCGTAACGAAGAGAAAGGTGATGGTCGGTACTCAGCCTGTAGCTGAAGGTTTAGGTACCTGTATATTTCTCTTTGTCAGGAATTACTGCTCGATGCCGGTCAAGCACAAAGAGATTGCCAATTGCAAAACAAGCCTTTCGATATGTTTGATTGGTCAAAAATCACTGTTGTAGTCAAAGTTCTACGAGGTCAGACTACTTTACCCTGTTGTCTGATGTTCGAGAAAGATTCCGTCAAGATAACGCAATGAATAGCTGGTAAAAAGGCCTAGACGGCTGATTAATACATGTGAAGTTGCCATTCAAAGTCTGGACAGTTTTTGTGTTTAACAGCAAGTGACTATGATGCTGTACAGCGCAGTGGTTTCTTTAGTGTAAACTACAGGGACTACCTTCATTCCGAACATCCAATCAGTAAGGCGGTTATGTATTGATTAGATTTATAGTTGTCACTCCCCCACCCGCTTATGTCAATTCTAAAGAAATCGTCTTTGCTCACACAAACAGCAAAGAAGTCGTCATTTATATCGTTTTATCCACTTTCAGTGATTCTCAATTACACTCTACATGTAGCGTGCCCAAAACGTGGATCCCATGTCTCGTTTTTATCCCCTCTTGTACGTTTCAATGCTTATTACTAACGGAACTTCACCTTTGCAGGCTTTATTCAAGACTACCAGCTGTCTACACCTCTAAGGGAGGGGAGAGCTGACTGATCGTGGAAGCTTGAGGAAGTGCTGTAGACGCTCACGGAGAATGACTGATAATGGGATGAGATTCCAGCTATTTACTGAATAGATGGACGAATGATTACAGTCTATAATTCTATATATCAACCCCTGTCTCATGCTCCAAAGAGCATGCCAGGCAGTGGGCCAATTCGTGACAACACCATGTCTGCGGTTCTCAGTATTAACTGCGCAAGCTCGCCATGCTGTCACACGCAGCGCGCGAGTAACGTTCCGAGAACTGCAAGAAAGAAAGATTTTCAACACGCTTGTGTCAGGCTCGCTCTGGCTAGAGTGCGTCTAGCTAGAAGCCATTTTGCCACCGTGCAAACCCCTGCCGTAGTGCATACCGGTCGACCTCTCCAGTATCATTGTGGCATTGCTCGGTTCTAGGCCCTGGGCTTCCAAAAGCCTTTGGGACATGGACCCGACCGCCTCCAGGGTGATGCTCTCGTTCGCCCTGACCCAGCCAAGCTCATAGGGCAATCGCTCGTTCTCTGTGTCAAGCATGGGCATCAGCGGAAATGAAAACGAACAAAAACTGCTATTTGGGGGAAGGGGCGGAGTAAATGACGGTGCATCCTACCAAAGAGGTAATTGATCCTGTTTCTGGGAACCGTTCCGGACACCCGATCTCCGAGGGCGATGATGTAGGCGGAGGTCTCCCCAAAGTCGAAACCTTCGCCGAGGCTGCTGAGGGCAAAGGTCGGGTTCGTTTTGTTGGAGGCGTCGATGCGACCTGCTCGGGCGTTGGACGCCATGGTCACGTTGATGGTATCTCCATGGAAGTAAGACTCGGTTTCGTGCCAGACGGTCCGGTTGAAATCCACGTTGGACCCGAAGTACCAATCAGCACGACTATTAAATTTTCGAGTTAGTAAACATCGCGTCTTTCATGAAGTGATGTACGAAATGCAAAGCCTGGGGTTACTGCTTGAGAAGACAGCATGGTAGAGCAGCCAGGGGGCAAGGATAGCAAAGAGACCAGAAGAATCGGGACATACCTCAAGCTACCGTCATGTTCCAGGACGTTGTGGGCTGCAAGATCACTGAGAGAGAAGGTTGTCGCATTGGGGGTAGGGTTGGTAGTGAGTGCTTTCTCGAACAAGTAGGTTGAGAAATCCGGGTGGAAGTTTAGAGCACTCTGCAAGGTGTCGAGAACCTCTTCCCTCGTGAGGTCCTTCCCGGTGTGCCTGAGATAATTATGGTTTGCCAGGGTGTTGAGCATCGGGCAAGGGGCTCGCACTATCGGGAGTCAGTGTCACTGTATGGTTCGAGTTGCTGGAGTGTGCAGGTGATACGTACCATCACCCGGCTGTGGCGGACTCCAGGAGTCAGAATGGGCAGCAGAAGCCACTGCGATGGCCTGGCTGAGAGCCAGAGTGGTGAAGAATGCAGACTTCATCTTGATGATATCGGTACTGATATGGATCTGGATCTGGACCGGAACTGAGCAGAGTGAATGGATCTGGATCTGGACTGGAGCTGATGAGACTGAAGGTGCTACTACTCGAGATCCTCCAAAGCACGACGGCAAGGAGACCTTATATCTGCATCTTCAGGGTCCTTTATCTTGCGGAAACCGGCCGCACGGGTGAACAGACGCATCTCGTGTGGCAACTTAGAATGCCAGTAGCATACCATAGCACGGCTCTAACCAATGATGCAACTCCATTAACAAGCATGACGATAAGTGCCGCGTCACTCGTCAAGGCTCATGGTCGAAAGTGCATGGCCCGTTGTCCGGAGATTGTTAATGTAGCGGCAGTCGTTGGCCAGTCAGGGACTCAGGGGGTACGGGACGGGAGTGTGAAAGCTTGTATGTAGGTTCGAGAGGTGCGCCGTGGAGACTCGATATGAGGCGTCCAGACCGTTGAGAGGCCGTTGACAGAAACATGGGATCTCAGTGACTATGTCGTCTCCTTGTCATAATACTTGATACTACCACATTATCCGCCAAATTGCTAGTGCACTTATTAGCAATACTGCCACTTATTCTGTCGATGGCCTCGGCGGCGCGGCCCCGGCAGCTCGCCGCATCTTCAAGATACCCTGCTCGCCTGCTCCACGGATGATACCCTGTCTCCATCCGCTCTATTGACTTGTTCGGGGACGGCTGCTTTCGGCATGGTAGTCGTCGATCCGAAATTTCAAACTGCGGCGTCCGCAGTTTGCTCGGACTGGCCAACTCATTAACGCCGATCGTCGTCGTCTCCCAGTCGCTCGGTCGACGCGAGCATCGTGAGGCGCATTCCGAGGGCGAACAAACGTGGCAGTGTAGCTTGGCTCGAACGCAAGTCTGATCAAGGGGCTAGTATTAAGCGGTGTAAGTGTATAACCGGAGCTCTTCTTCGACTTCAAGCAATTTCTTTCGCTCAGGGTAGCGTCACATCCTCACCTCAGAACATTCTCCGCCACGCTCCACCCAGCCAGGACTAGTAGAGATGGTTGGGAAAGCTAGATCGTGCATAGCTTGCCGGCAGGCGAAGATGGCGTGCGACGCTCGCAAGAGAACGCCGCGACCCTGCGGGAGGTGCACCGATAGGAATCTTGAGTGCCGGTTTGACAAGCACTTTAAGAGAATACCGACTAGGGAGTAAGCCGGACCCCACACTCTCGGGCGTTTTTTGGCATGGCTTACAGCAATCCTTGAACAGGATAACCTCAAGCCTGACTAATGGGCTTCACAACATGCGAGCATCGCAGAATGCGACTGAGGGAAACAGCCTGTCGCCCCGGCCGCCACAACCGGCAGTGCGTGAGCCGGAAGAGTATGAACGATTTCTGCAGCTCGACGAGGGGGAGATTCTCACCGATTTCTCGATAGGGGATATCGCGATCCCTCCTCAGATAGTGGTTGAACTACTAAAACAGTAGGTACGCAACGTGACGCTTGTCTCCTTATTGCGGTTGCTGATGCGTCTGCAGCTTTGAACAACACTACTACGCCCGAGCCCCTTTCCTACAGCAGATACATTCTCTGGCCTCATGCGCATCCGAGTCACCCTTGCTGTTCTGGACCATCCTGCTAATTGCATCCCAACACCATGAGGATCATGGCCATCTATACGGGCAACTGTTCTTCCCACACCGAGACCTGTTAGCATCGTTATCCAACTTCGCACTTCAATCGATCCAGGAGATACGTAAGTAAATGTAGGAGCCGTCGAGTTCCCCTCCGTATCATTCCTGAGAACCTGTCTCACGTCAGGTTTGTTCACAAGGTCTTTCCTCTATTACCAGGACTTTGCGCTCCTCTCTTCTTCTCATGCTGTCTTAATAGAAGGCACGCTTACTGACTCTTCTCCCCTAAAGATGCTCTTCTACTGCTGTGCCTATGGCCAATCCCGAAAGAGAAAGAAGTGCTCACACCAACATGGAGCTACATCAACCTTGTGATTAGCGCTGCTATAAAATTAAATGTTCACAATCCGCTGCCACAAGATCTCGTCTCGCAGGGCTGGGCCGGGGGAGCCAGAACGCCCACACCCATCAGCTTGCGTACACGGCGACTGACATGGCTGGCATGTTTTAGCATCAGCACCCAGTACGTTACGACGCCGAGGTTTGAAGACTTGGTACTGACAGCCATCTAGGGAATCTGCGTTCCTGGGCTTTATGCCCCCTCTCTCATCCCACTACCACTTGAAGAACACACGAAAGGCCGTCGATGGCTTACACGGCCACCTGAAACCTGACCAGCTGGCCAGCATAACGATATACGAGAACATGTGCAATTACAGCCTGACGCTCGAAGGTGTCGAGGAGCCATCGACATCCTTCCTGCTCGCCCAATCGCTCAATGGATCGCTCGACATAGTCAAGCAGACCTACGCCGCCGAATGGTCGCGGAAAGTAGACATCCTGTTCCAGTTCGCGAACCTGAATCTTAGTAGCGCAGCTCTCGTGCCCTACTTACAACAGGGCCGCGCAATGGGGCCGCAACACATCACTGACCTGCTTACCCTGCTCCTAAGGGGCTTGACTGCCGCCTCGAACCTGATCGAGGGCATCAGAGCCGACACCGACTGCCTCATTCCGCCGCCCGCCGGCGAGATGACCCGCGGGGGACCCCGGGCGCTGGTCGTCTCGCCAAAACACTACTTCGCGAACCTATTCTTCGCCGCGGTGTTCCTATTCCGCGTATGCGTCCTGAGCCAGCCCATCAGCCACGCCCACAAGGCGCTCGCTTACCAGGGCATGGCCGACGTGCACGAGACCCTTCGGCTGCTCCCACAGCGCCGCGACATCGCCCGCGCGGCGATGATGGTCGAGAAGCTCCTTGGCAAGGCGCATCTGCACGAGACGCCGCCGCCGGCGGCCCTCAACGAGCTGATGATCACGGACCGGCTCGGCGCATCGATCGTGCGGGATACCGTCCTTCGCGTGCGAATAAAGGGTGTCGGCGATCCGGTCATGAGCGGCGGAGAGCCGCAGGTCGAGGAGGCCATGCGAGACAGCTTGCCACCGGCGCCGGAGATGGTGCCGGCGGCACGGGACGCAACGGGCGGCGCGCCGAGCTTTGACGGGATGATACCCCAAACCTCGGAGGATCTGATCTGGACGGATTGGAACTTGCTCATCCCTGAGTCGGGGTATCCTGATATGGGAGCGACGTTTTGGTGATTTGTGTGTGTGGGGGGAGTTGAAAACGCATTCTCCATCAACCGTAGAAGGTAGAAGTTGAGTATAAATAATATATACGCGACCACCTAGGTCGACCTATCTTCACACAACGTGACATTTTGATGATGAGGATTTCTTCTTCACCCTCCCGCTATGACTTGATGGGCTCCGATGCTCGTTCCTCGCTAAGGTTATGGCAGCGAGGAAACCAAGATCTCGATGTGAGTTGCATTGTTGGGGTCCTTTCCAATTTCTGGGAGAAAATTACTTCCTGCTAAAGTCGTCCACGCAGCTAGAATATAGTACACATATCAACATATAAACACATTATCGACTTGTTCACCGGGTAGAAATCCAAAAGCGACGAGCGGGAGTGGAGGTTTACAAGATAGTGATTCTTTCTTCACTCGAAAAGAAGGGTTCGATCATTAGATAGAGTAGCGTCTATTCTAGAAAGATTCATGCGCGGATCAATGAGCAGTATCGAGTGGCTTTTCGATGTCCGAATTGGACGTTGAAGACAAGGTCGAAGAGAGAAGGCTCCGATATGAAAATCTCGTGTTGGGAGGGTTATCAATTTACTACATTCATCGATGACGTCGCCTTGCGCTACACGAAGCTATATCGCAAACCACTATGAGAGGATATCAATCTATTGATAATAGTGTTCGGCACTTGGGCTGTGCCTTGCAGGAGACTGCTCGACTGGTCGGAGACTAGGCTGCAGACGGGACGGCGCATTCGCGTAACTTGGTGTGGCATCAAGATTCCCGGGATGATTCATCACTGCCGAAAAGTTGTCCCCTATAGGTATGTGAGGGTTATATGAAGTATCCCGTGCGCTCATTGCGTACATCACGCACGAGATACACTAGATTGAAATCTCTGTGTCCATAACAGTCGCGCTTAGCTTCGTTGAAAAGGAGTTGTTGAGACTATCGACTATCTCAACAGGTATCAAGACTCATATCGCAACAGGCACCAGCGACCAGCCTAGCGCGATCCGCCAAAGCTGCAGAGGCGCGGGACCTACTTGGCGGCTCTTGTGTGATCATGCACGTTTTCCCTCAAGGACAAGGATGTTGTATCCAGCATGCGAAAAAAAACAGCGCGATAGGGCAGAGTCGGTATGTACTGCACGATTTCGGAATTGAAAAACTCGGCAAAGTTTCACGACAAGATGGGTTTCGTATGGTTGCGACCACCGCGCAGCATCGGACGCTTAGTTCCTAACTCTATGCAAGGGACGTATACTCACTCGTGTGCTTGCAGCTTGACATGTCAGTCAGTCACCGCCGTTGGACGACGTCTTTTAATCTACGATGTTAGCCTTGGCGATTTTCTATGAGCACGTATCCGAGACGTGCTCTAGTTCGATTCCTAGAGATAAATCTGTTTCGGAACATGTCGCAAGACGGTGAAAGTTTCTACCCGTCTTCTCCCTAGCTTGGTTGATATTTTCACCGCTTTGTACTATGAGGTTTTTATTCGGTCCCTTTCCCAGCACAGTTTTTCAGAATGTACACATTATGTAGATCGGGCTTCTTGGCAATGCGAGTATTCCGTAGCCTGTCAGTGGGCCTTTGTGGCGACTTTAACGCACCATTACCAGTCTGCATTACATAGCACTCTCGGCACCGGTGCCAGGACAGAGCCTCTGAAACTCGAAGCAAGGTTCCAGGATAGTGAAGTGCTCACCATGAGGCGGCTGAGGATATTCCCGCTAGCTGCCATCAATAACTGGGCGGGACGAGACTGCCGGTCTGGACCCGACGCGCTGCTAAGTTTCGGCCTGCAGGAGCTTGGCGAGCTTGGGTACACAGACTGTAGGACACTTAAGATAGGTGAAATTCATGAGGTGATTGCATGTTGATAATTTCTTGGATACATCTTGCAGAGATCTGGATGCAGAATACTTATCTTTACAACTGACTACTTTGTCTGTCATTTGCAGTGAATTACAACAGCGTCATGACAACCATGATTTGGACCGATTCAGGACGAGCTGCCGATGTCGGACTACTCCGAGAGCGAGCGGCTGGTTCACGTCGACTGATGTATGGTGTGCTTGAGACCAGTTGACCAAAAGTGTAAACTGTATGCAACAGTGCTGTACGCGTGATAATGAAGTTGAAAGGTTCTAGAAAGTGTAAACGTATTCAATTTCAACTTCCATGTAGTGGAGTTTAATGGTCCGGGAGACACGACAGACATAAGGTAGGTGCTCCGTACCTGAGCTTTTGATAAGCCACCGCCGTCCGCATTAGAGCCCGGGACCACTCGGGCGGAACCAATGCATGCGTGCGCCGTATCCTGGTGGTTTCATGGCATGTTGTCAGCCGATATTGTATCCACGTCTGAGCATCGTTCGTCGTAAGATTGCTGGCTACTTCGAACGACCGATAAAAAGACTGCGGCGTGCTCATTGGAGCTGGTGTCAAATCACCAAGACTTCTAGACGACAGCCGAAGCAAGGATACTGCATTTGAGCTTCGCGCGCTTCACCGTTCACAGCTGTGCTCGCGAGGACGATGCACAGCGGCGTTGCGTAAGAACGTTACAAAACCCGGCGCAAGATAACCTTCGGGGCGGGCAGAGCTGAGGTCGGTTGGCGCTGAGTAAGTAAGGTGACCTTCGGGTCCTCGTGTCAACTGTCAAGGCTCAGCTGAGAGGCCAGTGCCAATCAAGAGTCGATATCTAGAACTCAGAAGATTGGCACAGGATTCATTTGAGTGTATTTCGATGGCTGCTGATATCTTCGATGGTGTCTGCAAGTAGACGACTAGCTCGATTGCTGGCAGAGCCTTGAGGCCAGGACCCGATGATCAGGTGTGCATCGTGCTCCCGCCGGTCCACATACCGAACAGAAACCAAGTACATCCCGCACAAGTTCTGGATAATTCCGCAGAGATCCATCCGGCTGTTTTGCGTGCGGCGAGTGAGGCATCGTCGCGGCCAGTAATAGCACCAGCAAAGGCACCGAGATGCACCACTCGCCAACATTCCTCATCCCTGGCGTGACTCGGGGCCACACCGACGTAAGGGTTAACAAAATAACCGGTCCCTTTATACACCACTTAACCTATTTAACCTAAAAAAGAAAAGCGGCCCCATTTATCCCTATTTAACCGGTTAAACATAAATGCAAAAATTTTAAAAATTGTATTTACGCATATTTTTAACTTTTTAGCATTAATTTATAAAACTAAATTAATAAAGCAATCGATTATTTATCGATTACTAATTAATTGTATATTAATTTTATATCGATTATATTAAAACAATAAACGTAATTTTACTATAAAAACTTAATTAATTTATTTAATTATAAAATAATAACGCGTTTTTAAACGACTTAATACAGTAAAACAACCTTAATTATAAAATCGCTATAATAAAAAACGTTATAAAAATTAATAACGTAAATTTAAATTAAATAATATCAATATTTAATTATTTTCTAATCGATAATTAATTAATAATTAATTAATTTTAACCCGCTATATAATTTAACGCTTTTTTAAACATTAGTAATAACGAATTTATATTAGTTTTATTTAAATATAATAAATAATATAATAATTACTTATTTATAAAAACGTTTATTATAGTACTAAAACTATTAAATTACTTTATAATTTTAATTAACGGCATTTATTACATTATTTCTTTTTTATTATATATCGGTTAAACAAACTAAACGGTAAAAAAGTTTTATAATAAAATAAAATATCGATCGGCTATTAATTATATATCGTTTAATTATCGATTATTAATTAATATTTTATAAATTTAATTTTACAAAAAACAATATATTTCTTTTCGTTTTATTACGTTATCCTATTTTAATAATATATTTTATAATCGTGCTATATTTTTATATACCGGCGTAAAAATTTACGAATATATATTACAATCTTTATAACAAATCGATTACGAAAAAATTATAAAATCGATATAATATTAATTAAATATAGCTACTGCCGATATAAATATAATATATTAAAGCTATATATATATAAATACGCTATAGTAAATTAAAATATAATTAATATATAATTAATAATTAATCGATTTATAATTAACTTTATATTAATATAAAGCTTATATTTAAAAAGTCTTTTTATAAAAAAGGTATAAAACTAACGTATAAATTATATATAAAAGGTATAAATAAAATACGTTTTAATTTTATTAATCGGGTATTGATATAATATCGATTAACTATCGAATATTAATCGATTACAAAATATTTCCGATATACCGAATTAAAAACTCTATTATATTAATTACTCGCTGTTATTTTTACTATATTTTGCTATTATAATACTAAAAAAATTTAGCGCTTTAATCTTTATTTTAAAACAAATACTCGATAATAATACTATAGAACTTTTATATATACTTTGTTTTTATACGGCGTAAAACGAGCGGACGAAAAAACGTTACAATTTATAATCGATTTTATATCGATAAAATATTAAAAACTAATCGATTATTTAATAAATAATTATTTATAAAATAATAGGAAAATTATTTAATTTAAATATTTAGCTAAATTTAACGTTTTTATTTTATTCGATATCGAATATTATTTATATGCGTTTTATATATATATAAATCGTTATATATATTTATTACCCTTATTAAACAAAATAGCAAAAAATATTCGTACTAATATTAAAAAATTAATCGTAAAAATCGCAAATTTAAAACTAAAATATAATACGTTATTAATTTTTAATCGTTTAAATATCGATTACTAATTAATATAGCTCTATTTTTATAAAGTTTTATAATCCGGAAATAAGTTTAAAACCGTAAAGCGTTACAGCTTATAAACCTATATTTATCGTTTATTAATCAAAATTCGATAAAATATATAATTTAAAAACACCGATTACTATATTATAAAATCGGCTTAAGCGTTATAGCTATATTACGGGCATTTGAAAAAAAAAACGGAAAACCGGGTTAAATAAATATTATCGATATATAATCGATAGCTAATCGATAATTAATTAAATAATATATCCGAAAAGTCTTTTATAACTATTATAATTTTATAATTATTATATTTAACGATAAATAAGCGAATTTATTTAAATCTTTTTATATATATACGATCGATATAAATTATAAGCACTTATTAAATAGAAAAAATCGTAAAATTATTTAAGCAATATATAATAAAAGTATATAATAAAATAAATTATTAATTATCTATTAATCTCAAATCGATCTTTAATTAATTACTAAACGTTACGCTTATCCGAATTATTACGAATCGGGACTTTATTAAAATATACATTTTTATATTTCGTTAAATTTTTGAAATTTTTAAAACCAAATTTAATTATAAAATTTAATAAAAACATTTTAATAAAAAACCAAATATATTTATTAACTTTATAATTAATTAAAATTAAAAACTAATATACGGTACTATTTTAATTAATACTTAATTAATAATATATCGATTTTTAATTAATATTAAGCTTTAAAATCTATTTATTTAAAATTAATCCTAAACGGCGTTATTATATATAGCATTACCGCCGCACTATTTGCTACTACTCGGTTTATTTCTAATAAAAAGTAAATAAAGCCGTAAAAAAAGTAATCGATCTTTAATTAATCTTTTATTAATATTACTAACTTTATTAAAACCTTTAGGTTCGTTTAATAATAATAAACCTACTAAATATATAATCGCTTAAAAACTATTTAAACACGTGTTTATAGTTATAAAATAAAATTATATATATTAATTTTAAATTAATTTAATATCGATTAATTTTTTAAGTCTATAATTTACGCCTATTGTTTAAAAATAGGCTAAATATAAAGAATTCGAAATAATTCGATTAAAAATTAATATTAACTACTTATTAATAAATATAAAAAATTAACAATAGCTTTCGCCTTTAATTAACCTTGTAAAAGTTTAACACTAATAAAGCTACTACTATAGTAAAAAATACTAATATTTAATAAAATACGTAAAAAAATAAGTTTCCTTTTTAATATAATATTAATTACTAATTAATTAGTAATCGATAACTTAATAATAAAGACTACCAATTAGCTTATATTTATTAAAAATTTAACATTTTATACAACTATAAGCCCGCATTTTTAAAAAATAAACATTAAAAAACAATATTAAAAAAAAATAATCGATATAATATTAATTGCCGATTGATTACTAATTAATCGCATAATGGCTTAACGCGTAAAGGAAACAAAGGATAATTTATTTATTAATACGGATAATATCCCCTTTATCGACCTTACTGCAAATAAAACACGTAATAATAATATACTAATATCGTCGGATATTACCTCGATATTAAAATATAGTTTATTAAAATCGATATAATCGAATAATACGTAAAGAATAAAAAAAAAAAAAAATAAATAATCGATAATATTTTGATATTATATTAATTATTTATCGATATAAGACTTTATATTAACAAACTATAACAAATAAAAAAAACGCTAAAATTGATCGTTAATTAAAATTAAATTAATTAAAATTAGAAAAAGAAAAAATTTAGGCTGTTAAATTAAAAAACGATAAAAAAAAGCTTAAAATTAAAAAAAAAAAGGCAGCGTTTAAGTATTAAAGGAAAAATAACTACATTAATTATATATCGATAATATATCGATACTACATTAATAAACCATTAATTAATACTATAATATAATATAATAACGAAAAATTATTATTTTATTTTAATAAAATAAAATAATTATTTTCTATAAAAATATTAATAAAAAATTATAACAATTATTTTAAAAGCTATTTAATAATTTAAATTAAAATATTAAAATTATTATAAAATAATAAATAAAAAATAAAATAAAAATTTTAATAATTATTTTAAAAATTGTTTTATAATTTAAATTAAAATATTAAAATTATTATAAAATAATAAATAAAAAATAAAATAAAAGTTTTAAAATAAATTCTTTTATATTATAATAAATCGATATAAAATCGATTAAATATTAATAATTAATTAAAACTTAAAAAAAAAGCATATTAATTTCTAATTTTATAAACTATAAAAATAAACCCTAATAAAAAACATTAAGTAATAATCGATCCGATATTAATATTCGATTAATATATAATTAAAAACTGTTTTTTATAAAATCCCCTTTTCCTTTTTCCTTACCTTTTTCCTCCTCCTTTTTATCGGCATTTTTTTTTTTATTTATATAACAAAGCTAAATATTGTAAATATTATTATAAATAAAAAACAGGCATTTTAAAATATCGATTAAATATTAATACTATATAAATAAAAAATCGATTATTTACTAGAAGTTTTTTTACCGGTTTTTTTATAAACGTTATAAAATCGGCTACCGAAACTACTGTTTTTACGTATTTAAACGCCGTTAATTTAACCTTTTTTTTTTCTAATTTAAATATTAATTAATTATTAATTAAAAATCAATCGTTAAACAATAAAATATCGATATACTTTATATTTTAATACAAACAGCTTAATATAAAGCGGTAAAAAATTCAGGTTTTTCGCACCCTAGTTAAAAAGCTTATAAACATTTTCTTTAAAAGCAGTAAAAATAAAAAGACGAACGCTAAATTCGGCAGTTTTAAAAAATCTAAAAATCGATTAAATATAAATCGGCTATCGATTTAAAATCGATATTTATAAAATGCTATTATTATTTTCTTTTACGCTTTTAGCGCGCTTTAAATACTTTATATTTTAAACTTTACTACTTGCTTTTTTTAATAAAGTTTTAAGCGGTTTTTTAAATATCGATTAAATATCGATAATCGATCGATATAAAAGTTTATTTATTAAATAATAATAGTTTTTTCCTTGTTTATTTTCTTTTCGGCTGCAAACTTTATTTTAATAACGAATTAAATATAAAAAACTAATTAATTAGTAATCGATATTAAATTAATTTTTAATCGATTCTTTACCGGTAATCTAAATATTTTAATCTTAATTAATTTTTTTAAAAAAAAAATCTTTTAAATTTAGCTTATTATAAAAAATGCAGTATCCCTTAATATAAAAACGGAAATTAAAAGGGTTAAAATATTTATTTTATCGATAAAATATTAATAAAATATTAATCCGTAATCGATATTTAATTAATTATTACTTACGTTATTAAAACATATCGAATTAAAATTTAAGCTTTTAAAACGATAAAAAAGCTTTTTAAACGTAGCTATAACAACGCCGTTTTAGTAATCGATCAGCTATTAATAAAATATTAATATCTAATTAATAAAAAACGATTTACGGTAATTTTAAACGGTAGTATACCGGTAGGTCGGCGGGCCTAAATTAAATACGCTTAATAAAATAGCTATAAACAATATTAAATATCGATAAACAATTAATATAAAATCGATAGCTAATCGATACTTGTTTTTTAAAATTAAACTTTACTATATTAATATATACGCAAAAGAGAAAATTAATTAAAAATTAAAAAAAAATTTTATATAACCGGTTAACTAAATCCTTCGCCCTATTTCGCCCCACTCTAATTAATTAACCCCTAACCCCACCGACCCACAAATACCCACCTAACCTATAAGTCGAATTTCCTATTTAGGTTAAATAGGTTAAGTGTCCGATAAAGGGACCGGTCATCTTGTTTATGCACTTACACCGACCAACCTGTAACAGTCCCACACCTTATCTTTCTCTGACCATAACCAATAACATCAGTGATTCGAACGAATGCAGACTCAGTCACAGAGAGGCTGTGAGGGGCCAACCCATCCCACGTCCCGACGTTCTCTCCGTAGAGCACATGTCTCGCATGTTGATCAGTCGGCGCTCTACCTGCCGAACCTGCATGTACAGCTTCCTACCAGTCGACAGGCCAGACAGGTCCATCAGTCTGGTCCCCTGTCTGGTGAGCCATTTCAGCTCCCACGTTCTGCCCGCGGTTTACAGGCACAGCGCATTGGGACACACGAGAGCGGAGCCATCCTTGCAGGTTTTACGACATTCTCCCAAGGCCGAACATTGAATGTAGGTACTGTATCGCCCGACGCCCATGCCCGCGCGTCTTGTACCTCCCGCCTGTTTCGCCCTGTGACTTGGAGAGTGTCCCCGAAACACCTATGACCCAAATAAGTAGCACCACAGAACCCCCGTGACGAAAGAACATCCATGAAGCTGAGGGTCCCGTTGTTATATCGGTCCTCCTTGCAGCGTGATTGCCGGCTATCACCGCCACTAAAAGCAATTCGTAAGGTTTGTCGAGACGCGAACCGGCGGGACGCCGTTGGTGCCCTTGGGAAATCCACAATCTCGGCGACACACCGACCGTGGCAACGCCGTCAAATTGCACGCTGTTATTGATGTACATGTATCCATTGTACCCATTGAATGCCTCAGCTTTGTCGTTAGATCCAGGTAGTAGTTTGCTCGTAGCCCCCCCATCACACACCTCCTAATAAAGCGTCTTCAGTCTTTTTATCCTCCCTCCTCGCCTCTCGCCCCTGTATGACGGCGCACAGCCAAGACGCTCATCCAACGCGACACAGTCATCCATCCTTCGACTTCCATCAGTTCTAAATAGAACAAAGCCAGCCGCACCTGGCATAAGTTGGCTTTGACCTGCAGTCATACAGCATTCGCATGCATCTTGTCAGCTTGCTTGTCTTGTGCTCCTTAGCCGCCCCTGTTGATATTTTTTCCTCGAGATCTGGAAAACTATCGCCTCTTGGGATGGAAAAGTAGTTTCCCAACGGCATTTCCATCAACGTTTCAATTGATCGCAAATAGCTGGCGAACGGTAGTTCATAATCCGCTAACCACGCTCGCCAACGTCAACCAAGCCAACTCATGATTGATCGCAGACGGGAGAGGTAGTGCGTCAATGAAGACTCACCAGCGGTACCCTTCAAACTCAGACAAAATTTCGGAATATTCGTTCACCCAGCAATTCAACGAGCATACCTCCGCTTTGCAAGTGCTATTACTAGATCAAGCAGTCTCTATCTCTTACCGAAAGGATGGTAACATTTAATCCTTTCGCGTCGGCTGCCAGTAGGCATGCCTACTCTCTATTTGAAATACGGTTAGTGTGGGAGTCTACGCAGACGCAAATGTTTGCCATTATCATCTCATTCTGACCATTCAATAGTCTAGAGAATGATTTCGTCGTGCTCAGAGGGAACGACGATGAGGCTTCTGGGCAGATTCTCAAAGGGGTCCTCGTTTTGTGTTTAGGAGAATCAATGAAGGTCGACGATGTTCATTTGCGACTTACAGGCCAGTGCCGGATAACCTGGCTCGACGGAAGGCAAACGCCCTCTGGTATTCACAACTCGAAAATCGATAAAACAACTCAGGTGCTAAGACACACTTGGCCGCCTTTTGTTGGTCAAGATTCTCACCACAACACGTTGGCACCGGGAAACTATGAATGGCCCTTCGAGGTAGAACTACCAGGCAATACACCAGAGAGTGTCGAGGGTCTTAATCAAACGGGAATCACCTATCTTCTCAAGGCAACCGTTGCCCGTGGCAATCTGAAGAAGAATCTCCATTGCCACAAGCAAATCCGAATCGTCCGAACGCTGGATCCGGCTGCTTTAGAGTTCAACCATGCTATGAGTGTCGAAAATGTCTGGCCCGACAAGATTGAATATTCACTCGTCATTCCCCGCAAAGCTATCGCCTTCGGCACCAGTGTTCCTCTTGAGATGCGATGCTCTCCCTTACTAAAAGGTCTCGAGTTGGGGAGCGTCAGTGTGCGGCTGTTTGAGAGTCAGGAATTCACGGTTCAGGGTCCTACGAGGACACACAAGTATGACCGTGAAGTGACGGCGTGGAACTTCGAGGTGACACGTGAGAAGCATTGGCTGGATAACATCGAAGAAACGGGGCAGGAGGGTTGGCTTGTAAAACGAGACCTTCCTCTGCCAAAGAAGCTCACCCGGATCATCCAGGATTGCACCGTTCAAGGCATCAAAATCAGACATAAACTCAAGCTGACGATAGCCCTCAATAACCCTGATGGGCACGTATCTGAGGTATGCTCACGTTTCCAACCCCTGATTAGGAGGACTCGCCCAGATTGACCATGACTTTAGCTTAGGGCAACTCTGCCAGTGACCATCTTCATATCGCCAAATGTGCCACTAGACGAGGAGGGGAATATCGTGCAAACAGCTGATGAGTCGAGCACCACTACCAGCGAGGAGACGAATCTTGCACCGCCAGGATATGGGCAGCATAGACTTGATCAGTTGTATGACGGTGTTGACACCAGTGGAATCATGACTCCAGGCCTCATGACTCCGGGAATGCAAAGTGGTGTGAGTACACCTTTCTACGCCCAATCACGACATGGGTCGTCGGAGAATCTAGCAGCAATATTGCACGGCTCCGTGCCGCCTGCCGCTCTCACGTCGCGACTGCAGAACATGTCGCTTGATGACCTTCGGAGGCGTAGCCGACACACGCCGTACGATAGCGGCTCGGGAGCCACATCACCGCCTTTAGCGCAAGACGGCGAACATACTGGAGATTCATCGCATCCTCAATCGGGCGAGATGTCCCGCCGGCCCAGCGAGGAGGGCATCGAGCACCATCACCATCATCACGACCATTCGGGTCATGATACGCCGCCTGAGCATACCGAATTTCCCAGCATGGAGCAGCTCGCCAAAGTACCGAGCTACAAAACTGCGACGAGGACGCCGTTGCCGAGGACTGGCAGTTTCATGGGGAGTCTCGGCTTACCAGACTACATGACGGCGACAAGCGCGCCGCCAACGCCAGCTTACACAAACATCAACCCCATGGACACGATTACGGAAAGAACTACGACAGAGCTTCAGCCCAGCACTAACGAAAGCTCAAGAAGCCCCTCCTTAGCAGACCACGGCCGTAGTAGTTCCCGAATCCACGTACCGAGTCATGCACATATTGGGAGTCTCGACGGTGAGCGCCTGTTTAGGCTGCTCCAACGTAGAGGTGGTGACTCAGGCCACCACTAAATTTCGAAGTATCTCAACTCAATCTTTTTCGGCGTCCAGAAAAACTGGGCGGTCTACATAATTGACATTACGATGGGACGATTGCTCGCGAGGCATTACACCTTTGGTCGGAGCATCCGAGACATACTTGGCATGAAGATGAAAGGCGCATGGTTAGACTCTAGAAAGCATGGATAGGACAAATGGGATAGACCAGGATAGAGGCGCTTTGATTCTACTACATCCGTACTCGGCATCACGAGACGTTAGCGATACCACGAATCTTACTTAATACATCAAACCTGCCTAGAGAAGAGACCATTATTCGAGATGTGGTGAGAATGGCGGTGTTTTGTCTCTTGGGGCTCGCTTTGCGCCATTTGGACTTGGAGAAAAGCTTGGAGGGGTCGAGGGCGTAGAAGGAGGGGTTAAGGAGGGGAAGCTAGTAGTCGCCTGGCTGGATCCACTGACGTCACAGTCCAAGGATCTGAATCAATCTTGATGGATCTGAGGAAACGACGCAGATGGAAGCGAGAGGGGCCTGACACACACGAGGGAGGGCAACTGCGCATATATCACCGCTCCAGCTGAATCATCCCTCTTGCTACTATTGACTGCAATTCGCGGTCAACTGATCCGAATCCTTGCTTCTCGTTGGAAAGACGGGATCGATGACCTCAGCATTTCATCAAAGCACCCTTTACATCCTTTGTAAAAACCCTCCATCAAATCCATCGTTACCTGGCACGTGCATGTATAGATTAAGACATATGCGATCTACTCCATCCGATTTACATGATCGTCTGTCGCATCTCCACCTCGATCTGGCCTAATCAACTCGCCTAGACATCCCCCCTTTCCGTTCCACTTGTGAACTCGACTCTCGAGTATCACGACTCTCTCGAAGGAGACTACGAGATTACGATTCCCACGGCAGGTCTACCAATTTCCTAGAATATTGACTGTGTTTTTCCGTTCTTTGCTTCGTCAGATCTACCCAGGGATTCTGTGTCGGCAAGTCATGATCTGAAGTGTGAACAAGCAATCTTGTAGCTGGAATTGAACTAGAATGTGTATGCATCTTCCCCGCTACTAGGTCGGCGCTAACATGATCACCTCCTTGGTTAGCTTGAGGATTACATAGCTATTTGGCTGATCCATACAGCCCCCCACGTCCACCTCAATCATCGATTCTGAATCTTCGATACACTACGAAAACCCTTAGATACCGCCCTTCTGCGCTCTTACTATTAGCTTCGAGGCGTGTCAAGCTCTCTCTATCCCACGCCAGCCCTTCGCGCCGATCGAGCAGTATCACTATCGCATCACCTACCTACATTGGACATATCCCTCCACTATCTACAAATCAGCCACGCGCATCGAACCACTGTCAATATGAGCGGCGACTCGAAGACCATGCCTCTGAGGCAGGGTACAACCTTCAGCGACGATGCAGTCCCCGATATGGACCCTACTACGGTGAGCGACATGGCATCCTGTCTGGTGTTACGCTGACTAAGTATGCCTTGTTGGACAGACCGCAGGGCTCCTTACCGAGCGCCTGCAAGCCTGGAAACACGCTTGTGGGTATCTGGAGGACTACGTGAGCGCTGTCGAGAAAGTGCACAAGGCGCATGCCAAGGAGTATGAGAAGATTCTCAAGACGATCTCCCATCCTCTGAAGGAGGGCGCCCATTTCGACCAAGGTCTCGGTGGTGTTGCTGGCTTCTTTGAGAACATGCGGACAAACACGCAGGTAATTGATGCCTTCCCTATTCGTCTTACGTAGGCGCTCATCGTGCTCACTTTTCTGTAGGCCATGGTCAACTCCAACACCGAGACCGAAAAGACACTTAAGGGTACTGTCTTGCCCATCCTTGAGCGCTTACACAAGGAAATCAAGGCCAAGCACAAGGAGGTCTACACTGGTGTGGAAAAGAGCGCCAAGGAGATTGAGAAGAGCAGAAACACGACACAGAAGCATATCGAATTGCTGGGACAACACTCAGCATCGTTCGAATCGACTGGCGGGAAATTGAACCCTGCCGATGACCCATACCTCGTCAAGCGTGGGGTTTTCCATCGCTTGAACAAGCAGGTCATTGCAGAGAACAACCACAGGAACGACCTGATTCATGTTCAAGACGGCTTCCAGGCCTTCGAAGCCCACGTGATTGAGGTCTTCCAGCAGGCCATGGAAGCCTTTAATGGAGTAGCAGGTGGTCAGGCCGAGAAGACTCGAGCCTTGTATGCCGACATGCTCGGAGCGATCCAGCGCGTTGGTCCCGACTTTGAGTGGAAAGGTTTTAGCGCCCGCGAAGGCCATCGGCTCGTGAACAAGAATGACCCCCCTAGGAGTCTCGAAGCCATCGACTTTCCGAATCAAAACCATGCTTCGACCAAGGCATTGATCGAGGGCAGCCTTGAGCGCAAGTCTCGCAACAAGCTTGCGTGGGGTACGCATTCCGGCTACTATGTGGTTACCCCCTCGAAGTACCTCCACGAGTTCAAAGACGATGATGACTTGCAGCATGATCCCAAGCCGGAAATGTCCATCTACCTGCCCGAAGCCGTTATTGGTACTCCAGCAGGAGACAAATTCAACGTCAAGGGCAAGGACAAGAACAAGAGCTTCAGCAGCAAGCTCGCTGGATCATCTGAGATCTCGTTCAAAGCTCACTCGCCGGCGGAGGCGCAGAAATGGTTTGAAGCCCTGCAGATTGCAGCCGGGTCTACGGGCACAACAGGTCCCGCCTACGAAAGCACGCCCAACTCACCCGTGGTGGGCGGCCCCGACTCCGCAGACGGATCATTCTCGAGTGGCCCGAGAGTAGACACTGGACACAAGGCACAGGAGGCTGGCATCACTGGCCACGAGACGGTGGCCAGCCCTACGGTCGTGTCACCAACGACGCCGGGAGCTACTACCGCTGGCGAGGAAAAGAGGTTTGCAGCTTAGAGACGCAGCGGATCAATAGCTTCCTCTTCAAAGCCGAGCGGGGAGAGCTTGGACAGTGTTGGGGTCAGGAGTTGGGTCCCAGGACGCGACGGACGGCGCCGTAGCTTCCCCCTCGCCTTGCGTCTCAGGAGGAGTAGGAGTTATGACGAGGAATAAATAACAAAGCTCATGACGTGACAAGGGCGACGGAGTTTGGGGGATATACATGGAGCGGTTCCCGTTTCTTTCCTAAGTCAATCGAATAACAAACAATGAACAGTATTTCTAAATTTGTCCTAGATTGTTTTCGCTGTCCTTGTGTGTTATGACTTCTTCGATGATGCTGGTGATGTGGTGAGGTGGTATGTGGGACCGTCTTGATCGGCCCGTCGAATGAGGGAATGAGACATCAGGGTTGCAGTGCAGGTTTGATGGACGCGCGCCTCGAGGCGAACTTCAGGCGGAACTGGAAACGAGGCTCTGCGCAAGGCAGACTTTGTGCTGACGCGCAGGGTGGAGATCACTGGGTTTTTTGCTGATTCGTTAGATGGTCAGCTTGGTTAGGTGTGTAGATAGGTATGTTGCTACCGGATTCGTAAGGTAGAGTGGTATTACATGGCACATGGGGTCGTGCATGGCGTGGTGTGTCTTGTATATGTGTGTGTGTTTGTGTACTATACTGACTTACACGCCGAACCTGGGGTATTGGCTTGCATGGTCGACTATGCCGTTTTGACGTACACCGAGATAGGGAATTGCGGTTTAGGTTTGGTAGTTTGGGATTTGCGGATGGGGTTCTGTACCTTACTAGATCCGTTATTTAGCACGATAAAATTGCACTTCGGGGTGGCGGTTAAAAGTGCACTTTTCATGTGGCAGTCCTAGTGCTTCTAGAACGTGGTATCGCTTACACATGGAGGTCCACACTCGACATTCTGATAGACATTGACGTTGTCCGCCTTATGGTAAAATAGCTTGATGGCTGGGTGAGATAGTCGCCAGCTAACATCTGTAGACCTCCTTCTTTCAGATTCATCATATGGTGGCCGTTTCATGTCGGTCCGTCTCAGGTCTCATTCTTGGACAGTGGTATGCGTTTTGTGTTGTGGCTGTGTAGATGTGGTGTGGGGTTTAGGAGCTGATCTCACCTTGCGCGGGATCTGGAATCCTTCCCGTACGAAGCTATTGTTTATTTTGGGTCTGTTTGAAGGCCACTTACACGTCGGAAGGGCCATCGAACTTTGGGGGCTGTAAGGAACGTGGAGAGCTATAGGGATCCGAGGCACGCTGGAGTCACAATCAAAGGCGATATATCGGAGTTGAAGGGTCGCAGACTGCAAAGTCCCGTACTTGGGTTTTCGATGATTGATGGGGGGCCATGTATGCGTTGTCATTGTCACGCCCTACGATGCAGTTTTCATGCCACACTTCACAGTATCAGGCCCCTGCTCATGTCGTCGTTCCCCAGGTCTGATCAGAGGTGTGACATGCGCATGTAGCCGTTCTGAAGAAGCGCCGTGCAGCTTACATATGATCAACCGGACAGACGGGAACGACATAATATGCACTACGAGGCGAGTTGCAGCGAGGCCTGTCACGCCAAGATGGGCAAGGCTGATTTGTGTGGCGTCATGGCAGTTTGGCAGCACGAACTCTTTACCAGCTTGACGTGGGTTAATCTAGGATCATGGTACGTACGGCCAGTATACAGGCTGTATCATGAGTAGAGGTTCCATGGGAGTCAGTGTTAGCATGCTGACCTTCAAAGACATATATTGTTCAGGACTTAGACTAACGACGAGTTGCTTCATCGCCAGATCCGCCAAGAGTTAATATGCCTTAAGGATTGTCGGGAATTTCCCAAGTGCTTACGTGCATTGCATTACAGCTGCTACGATGCGGGGACCCAGTGGTATTGATATTGGATGAGATGAATTGGAATCTTCATATGGAAAGAGGGGGCGTTCCGAAGGAAAGGTTATCAAAGATGATAGACTCAAGGAAGCCTTGCAGAGCGCCTCGTACTTGGCATCTTTGCGTGTTTCTTATGCTCTCAGGATTGGTTACTCAGCACTTCTCATGTGCGTATATTCAGAGTAGTACTGTCATTCCATATTCATCAAAGCGTAGCTCAAGTTCTAGCTGCGTCTGTTGATGTTGATGAGATCATGAATTTATATCTTGGTAGCTGTTGCCCAACACGTCGCTGTTCAGAAATACTATGCCGATACAAAATCATCCACACTGATTCCGTCCATAAGCACACCCAGAGCCATTCCTCAGAGACTGAAATTAGCTGTGATGTAATTTAGGTAGTAAGTAGTCTTGTGTCGCACTCAGGCTTTCCCAGGAGGTAAAGCATCGTACTTTTTGTCCAACTGGTGAGGATCCATCACATCACTGCATCCGAGCGAGGACGAAATGACCTCACGTACTACCGCAAAGCCCTGCAATGTGAAATACGTCGAGATTTTGTATCTCGCTCACGAACTGTTGATCAATACACCCCTCGAGAAACCCCTGAATCGGATACTGACGGTCCTTACCGCCTTCTTGATACGCCAATCTACGGTCTTACCAGCGCACCGGTGTGGTCAATCGATCGGATGACTTTCATGCTCAGAACTATTGGCTACCGCCCATCGCGTTTTCTTTTTTAAGTCTTACAGCATGTGCTGAGGTGAAATGCGAAAGTGGAAATACCACGACGAGTTCCATGTCCGAGCGGTTTATCTTTTTTGTCTCAAGCTGGGCAGCGACTGTCTACCTATTTAATGAATTCTTCATGTAAGACGGTAAAACAATGTACAAAACGCACCTTAGATGTCTCATATGCTAGGAGCTTTGTTGATTATGGTTTTCGACTCACCATGCGCCTACTGAAAGGCACAGATAACATTTTTGGGCAGGTCCTGGGCCAATCGTGCCTATTCCGACATCTTTCGGGCACATCCATGATAGAGCGAGATGGAAGACTATTCCTTGCGGGTATTCTGCGTTCGAGGCAGACTCCAATAGCTTCAGTGGTGGAGAACCTTCGAGTTTAATCATAGCCACCGAGTACTTGAGGCGAAGGAAAGTACGGAGCTTACCACCCTGGCAGTGATTCGCATAGGGCTTAAATCAATATCGACTTCCAATCCAAGAAAAAGTATTGGTGGTATTTCGATGCCGTGGCAGCGGAATTTGATTGCTCAAGAGATGAGATGTTCAAGATTGGGAAGAGTCGAATTTGACCCTCCGGGGATTTCTTGGTTTGTTGTTGTAAACATTGGACTGGCCTTACCACCATTATATATAAACACATTGAACATGAAGCATGTTTGTTGATGCTCGTTAGCTGGGTACGGTGATGATGCGGCCAGTGCCGAGACGCGTGGTTCAAATCCTTCTGATATTGTTTCGGACGCAGGCATCGTGGCTGTGCCGAACTATCAATGTCACCTTACTACTAGCTTGAAATTTTTTGACAACAAGCTGGGCGATCTCACCTGAATACCACGTGTAAGACTTTAAATGATCGATTGTCCGATGATCGGCGAACTGATGGCCAGGGGTTTAGGCAGCATAGCACAACAAAAGTTGGCACAAGGTCGTATATATATGCTTAAAACCGAACAAGAATTTTTCGTGTGAGTATGCCTTTGATATTTGAGGAAGGTTAGCAAGTTAATCAGCTGTTTGGTATAAATAGTGATCCATTTCGCATTCCGTAGGTATCGTCAGTGGGGTCAAGTATACAATGCATCTCGCTGCGGAAGCGATGCAGAGAGCTGTAACCATTGATATGTGGATTGTGAACCCATGTCTCTGGGCACTATCGTCGAAGCAGGCTACGATTGTGGCTATGGACGCAAATATGGCCGTTCCCTTCTTGTTGACTAACTACTTGGGGGCTGGAACTAAACAATGATTGAGACATATCATTGTATTGGCTAGGGAAGTCCAGACAATTAAAGAAACGGGGTTGAGAAGTCCAAAACAATGATAGCCCAAGATTGGTAGCCCTAAGTCCAAACGCTGGACTCTCCACAACATATCAACGCACTCTGAGCTTCATGTCCACTGCGGACGCGCTTATGGGACAGCTGGAAGCCCGTATGTTTTGATACCAGGTATGTGCCATTTTATCAAGAATATAAAGGTTTAAGATATCGTGACTGACATGCTTGCCTGCTGGGGGTGCTTGACATGGCTTAGCTCTTTCTTTCTACTCCTTCTCTTGAACCCAAGGATTATCAGTCTTATGGGACACCAATAGCGAGCTTGGTTATATTTTAGGCCCTTATTCCAGTCTTCGCAGCTAGCCGAGAGGCACGAACGATTTATACCATCGAAACGAGTAGCCCATACTCTCAGCGACCATGACTAAACCATGGGACCTGCATGAGGAGACCATAAAAAGCTTGTATGCGGAGCATACACTTTCGGATGTTCGGAAAATCATGATGGAAAGATATAACTTCAAGGCCTCGTATGAGTTTCAACCTTCATGGGGTGACATGGCTAAATCTGACAAAATCAGGACACGAGCATACAGAGGTCGACTGATTAAATGGGGTGTTCGCAAATACAATCGTAGGAGACAGGACGAATTTGATACTATGTCAGGGAGCCCCGAACCCTCAGGTAGTAGGGGAGACACAGCATCGCCAACCATTCCATATCGACTGAGAGACACGACTACCAACGATAGTCGGCACCACAGTTCTAGACACCATAGTACTTCGAATAGCTCTGGACATCTGTACAGCACAACCGAGCCAGATGCTTGCAGTATAAGGTAGACCAAAAGTTTCACCTATAAATGTGATGAGGAATTCTGATTTTTCGGCCCCTAGCTCTTCAAGTCAGTCCAGCGTGTCATCAACACCATACAGCCAACCCAACTACTCGACTGAGCAGGGAGGATACTACAGATACCAGCCTCTGTCACCAACCTACCCACCTAGTCCTTACGAGTCTGGTCAAGCCGATTATTACAGAAGACAGAGTTATCCTCAAACGACGACGCAACAACACACATCGCCAACGACCTTGCCCTACTCAGACGCTCAGAGCTATGGACAAGGACACACATCTGCAATGGGTTACGACAGCCACCGATATGATAACGTCAACCGTTGATCTCCAGACTCTAAGGCAGTGTTGAAAGCGATTTTGATACAAAAGACGAAAACGTAAGGGCAATAGGACGGGATCCCTCCAACTAATCTTTCATACTGAGATCGAGGCAAAGCTGAAGATTCATGCGACGTACTGTACGACCGATTTTTATTGGCTGGACTCATTACCAGATGGATAATTTTGACACCAAATTTCATGGGAAACAACATTTACACGACTCGTCGATTCATGCCGGGCTTTTGATTTTAGATTTAAATTCCGAGTAGTTGCATATTCAACGGACGGGTTTACTCAGGGAGTTCGAGACATTGATTACAATCATTACATTCTCTAGATCGAGAAGAAATTTCATAGTAACTGTCACGTCCACGACGGCCCATATGTTCCAGTATTTGTGCCTATGACCGGATAATAGCTCAATCCGATAAAGGATTTTTCCTTTCGAGTCTGCTGAATCCCGAGTGCAAACGAATGTTAATTGGTGAAACTTTGCTGATTTAGAGTCAACGTCCATTTCACAAACCTGAGGGTTCCCAAAGCAGAATGTACCTCTGTTCATGGTTAATTTTAGGAGAGACAATTCATCAACCACTGGCTCCTCCTTACCTGCTAATAATTCTAATAATTAAGGTCCCCGTGTGCTCGCGTGGCTGAAAGCGTTATGGAATATGCGCATGTATCAGACCACGAAAAAGCTTCATTATCACGACCTCGGTGTCATATTACCCCTTGTGCCAAGATAATACATCCAGGCGATTTCGGGCGGAAGAACATCCCTAGCTGAAAAGTACGCGGCTTTTATACGGGCTGTATTACTAAAGAGGTTATAATCAGGCCACGAGAGTTGCCTCATTGTACTATGGAAAAAATCTGGTCTCTAATCAAATGTCTATACAGTATGAGATACATAGCTCTTAATGGAGCAGGATCACTGCTATACAAAAGCTCCGCATCGTGCTATTACTATTGTCATCTGTTTAACGGCGAATAAGCGAACGGAATCTACATTAATCAGTTGTAATAACAGCGTATATCCTCATGCCTCTTCAGCGGAGTTAGGACAACATTATATTGTCATTAAGCTATTAGGTAAGCAGACTGCCTACACGTGATTCGAGGATTCGTTTAGGTATTGTAGGAGAGCCGACCTCAAGACTTGAACCTTAGGTTAATGCACAAGCACAGAGAACGACTCCAAGGAAAAGACTTAACACATCTCTGAAAACCATACGGACTCATTAGCACTGAGAAGCAACTTTGCAGGAGAACCACAAGATGCACAAATAATGCATCGATTCATGACTGGAGCTTTGACCATCGGCTGCGAAATGCGCGAATACTTGCCTAACGGGTAAACATGCATCGGGATCTGATCAGGTCATTGGTCATATGTACATAAGCAATGATCATCAACATTGACATAGTCACATAGTCTCCCGAAATTGAATATGAGAGAGGGAGTGTGTGGGTCTAAGTCAATGCAACATCGGATCACAAGGATGGCAGATATCTAGTTTGAGAACTGCCTGCATGTTACGGCCAATCCATCTTCTAGCTCGGTAGCTTGCATCGCAGCTTTCAGCTGCTGCGCATCAAAGTCCTTTTGGTCATCCTGCATAGCAGGTTTCTACAGACAGTTGCTTTTTCGCGGAGTTCTGACCGGTTCCTCCACTTTGCGATGATCATGTATGGAACTTCAGCCCACCGGAAAGAACTTGCTATCGCGCATCCCGCCCATTGCTACAGTACCATTTTATCCTAAATTTCTTTGCAAGTATTTCAGGAACGTCATGACTTCATCGTCTGTGATCCTTGCCATCTTTGTCCATTGGGGTTACCACATGCAGAACAAGGGATTTGGCGGCTCATCGCGTATAAATGTACGACGGGCCCCGAAGCAAGATGGAATTGATATATGGAAACCCCATATTGTACCGTGAGAAGAGTAGATCAAAAGATATTCACCCGAGCACTGATCATAGTCTCATTCGCTGTTTCGTTCGTTGACGCTACGGTGGTTACGAACCTTCGGCCATTGACCAAAATGACTACTAGCGGAGAGACGGATTCTATCTACGTACTCAACGATGGATCATCAGAAGCCGAACATGAGAGGTTGAACCTTCAACATCGCCTATTTGATGACATAATGCAGAATACTCTTCTGCCTCCTCACATCCATTCGTCTATCACAGAGACTTCAAAGGCGCCGAAGGTCCTGGATCTCGCAACAGGGACGGGGATATGGCTGACCTCAGTCGCAAAAACCCTACCACCGGACTCCGAACTCGTCGGTCTTGATTTCGATACCTCAAAGTTCCCACCTGCTGGTTCCTTGCCCCCAAATATCACCTTGAGCAAAGGAAACATATTTGAACCATTCCCAGCGGATCTTCACGGTAGATTCGATGTCGTCAATGTGCGGCTCATCCTCTTAGCTTTGAAAGTGGGAGACGGAACGGCTCTGATGAAGAACGTGATGAGTCTGCTCAAGCCAGGAGGCTTCGTTGTGTGGAGCGAAACAGGGCCCACTGTGCAAGCAGTCGAGCCTCCGAGCTTTGCGTTCTACAAGTTTCAGGATATTCACTGGCGTTATGCCAAGCAGTTCGGAGGAGACCTGAAGTAAGTGGTGTCTTCTCTGTTTCTATCTCATCATTGCTGTGAATATCAGGAACTGAGTGTTTACTTCACATGACTAACTGATACAATCAAGCCTGCCCCTGGGAATGGTGGCCTATATCAAAGAAGCCGGCTACACCGAGTGTGGAGATAGAGCATATCCCGGAGGATCGCAGCTATATACTCGCCAAGACTGGCTCGAGAGAAGTCATAGGCAAGTCATGACATTCATCCCTCAGACGCTGCGAGGGATCGTGAGCCTAGGTGGAGTGGAAGGCATGGAAACAAAGGAACAGGTAGACGAACTCGTGGCTGAGCTTCGTAAAGACTTTGTTGGCGATCGTAAAGTCCATCCCCTGTTCATGCGAGCATGGGGCAAGAAACCCGAGGCATCATAATTATTGACACGGCAGCCCAGTCGTTAGTGGTGAAGACAATTGAAAAACTGCCGTGTCACATCACGACGTAAAGCGGCGAATAAGGCAGCGCATCATGCCGTATGACATAGTGCTAATACTCAAACAATCCTTAGCTGGAAATGCTCACAGATTGTGTTAGATCGTACACCTTGTTAACGAGTATTGACATAAAGTGCACCATATATCTTATAATCATCCGATTATTGTCGCAACGTTACCTGGATACATATAACCGAGATTAGGCTGCTTCGATGGCATTCATGAAAGCGCACCACTTAACAGGTCGCTGACTTCTTGACATCACCGCCCCATACCGAGGGTGTCTTGTCACTGAAGTTAGGAACATCTCCGAACACTTCAGCTCCTTCGGGCGCCGCCTTCGCCTTCTCGCATGCTTCCTCGCTCTCCCACTCGAGATTGGCCTGCACCGTGTAGGCAGCGTCAGGAGTCGTATACTCGTGGACCTTCCATGCCTTAAGACCGTAGGGGGCCCATTTCTTCTGAACCAGAGGCATCTGCCGCAGGCAAGTAATTAGTCAACGGGGGCATGTCCATATCTTCGCCATGACCTACATGAGTGGCTAAGTAATAGTCCATGTCGAACTTGGTTCCCGCAGGATAGACTACCGACATGATGTATGGGGTAGACATGATGATGGCAAGTCTCAAGCTAGGTGGTGCCTGTCCCCAATTGTCAGTGCATTAGTTAGCGAACTGGGGGCGAGGAGCTCTCTACCTTGAGTGAAGCTTGTAGTCTTGTAATGATCTGAGCTGAGGATACCTGTTCTGAGAGGCTCGGGAGGATCGGGAGGATATTGAGAAAGCGATTGTGTTTGTGGCAAACTCCTTGCAGCTGGGTGGGAAGTGGGCTCGTTCAATGTGCGACATCCGACGGACTGTTAGAGTCACAAGTGGAGTGAATATGGACATACGGTTACTCTCTCGACCCCGCCTTGTTGAAGTCATTGGCATACCAAATAATTGTGTCACTAGTAACGGCCGAACGGAAGTACGGTGCGTGCGTGCCACACTACTACCGACGACGTGGCCCGGCATTTCTAAGGCAATGATGCGATATCCTTACTTACCCGCTAAACGATATCACCACTGAATACCTAATACCTCCTTGATGTGTCTCTTCGTGCGAACCGTTAATAACAAAAAATTGGTCGTCTGTACGCGGGAGTCCATTCCCGATGACTTCGGTGGAGTATACAAATCGCGAAAAAATAGTGGTTATTTCTTGTGATGATCTGTTGTGTAATTCCTTGTATTACGCGCTGTGACACAACGTACGGTAGTGACGGTGGTGTCAGTCATTTTGGCTCCTACCTACAGGTAGTACCTGGCACCTGGCAAAGGACCACTCCTAATTTTCTCACCAGCTCCCGCGGTCGTCGCTTGCGCTTCCGACGCTTCGAAGCAACGAGACAACGTCTTCAGACGTTTTGAGGAGAAAGAGAAGCCTTGCGGCTCCAGATAAAGATTATCAGACGGTTGATACAGTCGAGACAGTCTCTTCGACTCTCGACAGTCCTACAGGATGGGTACTAATGGGCAAAACTGGGGCAGTGGAGAAGTGCTGGTAAGGGGTCGCGATACGCGTCGCCTGTAGGACTGACTGTAGGCTGTACGTGCCTCGGTGCTTCGTTCAAAAGTTGCATCAGCGGCCAAGTCAGTATGGATGAGGCCAAACTTCTTGGCTGGCGAAGGCAACCCCCCCAGACACGCCGATTGATGGCGCTGTGATGGGTACTTGTCCGCCCACCGGAAAGTCGATCAGGATCGGTGCAGTTCTACCCTCGCGGGCTCACTAACTCAGGCCAATTCGTGCCTACCCCCCAGCAATGAACCTCCTCGAGGCAGCGCGGTACGGGCACGAAGCTATAGTGCGTCGTATGCTAGACAGCGGCGCCGACGTCGAGGCATTCAATAGGGACGATGAATATGGAGGGACGGCCCTTCAAAACGCGGCACGCGCCGGGCACACGTCTATCGTTCAGTTGCTGCTAAGCTATAATTGCGAAATATCGAAACCGGATAAGCTTGGGTTTACGGCAAGCTACCGTGCGGCACAAGAAGGACATCTCGACGTTATCAAATTACTTTTGGCTCATGATGTCGGGATTCTTTCTGCGCAAGATAGTCGCGGGCTCACAGTCCTCCACAGCGCGGCGCGAAACAACCGGGGGTCGGTGGTCGGCTTCCTCCTTGATAACGCCGTAGACACCTCTGTGACTGATTCCCGGGGCTGGACTGCTCTCCATTGGGCCTCTGAAAATGGACATCACGCTGTTGTCTGCTCCCTGCTAGATAAGCACGCGGACCTCTCAGCAACCGACAACGAGGGGATGACGCCCTTGCTCCATGCTGCGAGAAATAACCATACCCTCGTCGTAAAGGCGCTTCTGGATCGCGGCGCAGATGCGAACGTACGGGATAAGCAGAACTGGGCGGCGCTTCACTATGCATCACGCCGTGGCCACGCATCTGTTGTACGAGTCTTGTTAGATCATGGCGCTGACATGGCTGCAAAGGCTACTTCTGGTGTGAGCAATTTCTGGTCTTTTTGTGCTTATTCGGGGAGATTTGAAATTGGTTTCTTATTCTCAAAAGCAACTGCTCTCATAACATGTTTCCAGACTCCCGAAGCCTCAGCAAACTCTCTATAAAGGCTGATTGCTGATACAGACCGTTGCAGTGGCCCGTCTTACACTATTCTGTACGCTACGGCCACGAGCATGTAGCTCAGCTACTCTTAGATAAAGGCGCGAGTGTGTTCGTGAGGGACGACTATCACTTCACGGCGCTGCATCATGCCTCGAGCGCCGGCCATGCATCTATTGTGCGCATCCTGTTGGACAGTGGCGCCAGCATATCTGCTCGAGCTCGTGACGGATGGCCCGCCCTGCACTATGCCGCGGCCAATGGTCACCAGCATGTAGTTCAACTACTCTTAGATAGAGGTACAGATCTATTCGCGAGAGACGATTATAAATCCACAGCTCTTCATTGTGCTTCACGCACTGGGCAAGAGACTATTGCTCGGATTCTTCTATCGAGAGGTATCGATGTCTCCACTACGACCGTCGAGGGGTGGACGGCCCTTCATATTGCAGCAGCGAATGGTAGGGATAAAATAATTGCAATGCTCCTGAATGAGAATGCCGACATATCGGCACAAGACAATCTCAAACGCACTGCATTCTTCAGCGCAGCGCAGAGAGGGCACGACTCCGCTGTACGACTATTTCTAAGCCATGGCGTAAACGCCTCTGCACCAAGTGCCGACCAATGGACACCCCTTCACATCGCGGCGAGGAACGGTCACGAAGAGGTAGTTCGCTCGTTGTTAAACGGAGGTGCGAATATATCTGCTAAGACTAATCGTCAGCGGACACCCCTTCACTGGGCGGCGTTTGGAGGGCATGAGTCAATAGTTCAGTTACTGCTAGAAAGAAACGCTGATACATCGGCTCTAGATGACTCTAAACAGACACCACTGTTTTGCGCTGCAGAAAATGGTCACGTTGCTATCATACAATTATTACTCGATCGGGGTGCAGATTTACTCACCCCCGATGGGAAAGGATGGACGGTTTTCACTGCTGCAGCTCGCTCCGGTCATGATGAGGCTTTGCGGCTGCTTCTGCGCAATGGAGCCGAGGTAAATTCCAGAGACAATATGAGCTGGACGGCTCTCCATCATGCGGCGCGACTGGGCCAAGAAGCTGTTGTTCGCCTCTTGGTTGACATAGGAGCGCAGATCGATCCCGAAGAGCAGAATGGGAGGACCCCATTACACCTTGCCGCGTACGGTGATCATGAGGTGGTTCTCCGCATCCTGCTAGAGAAAGGTGCAGCGATTGGAATGACGGATAAGTTTAACCAGACGCCGTTAGTCATCGCAGCCGCACAGGGAAACGATTCTATCGCGAGAACGCTCTTCGAGATTGAGCATCATGATGCTGTGATAGCGAATGACGGCTGGAAAGGGTTGCATTGCTTGGCACGGTATGGTCATCAAGCTGCGTTGAGAAAGTTCCTAGATAACAAAATCGATCTCTCTGTGCGAACTCAGACCGGCCGAACGTCTTTGATGCTAGCGGCGAAGCACAACCATGCTGCTATAGTGGATTTGATTCTCAACGCCAACTCTGTCTCTACTGATACAGACAGCTACGGCTACACAGCACTACACTTCGCGGCCCGTTTTGGTCACGAGTCTGTAGTAAAGATTCTGTGCGAGCATGGACTGAATATTGATGCAAAAAGTAAAAATGGCCGGACTGCACTCAGCCTCGCCGTAGAGCAGGAGCATCTTACAGTAGTACAGCTGTTACTTGAGATGAAGGCGGATCCGACGGTGAAAGACGACGCCGGATGGACAGTGCTTCATCATGCGTCGAGGTACGGGTATGATGCGATATCTCAGGCTCTCATTAATGCCAGGGTCGATGTTAATGCCGTCGATACCAATGGATGGACGGCACTTCACGTCGCAGCCCGGTTTGGAAACCTTTCGGTCTTGCAATTGCTTGTGAATAATCATGCCAACATTGACGCACAAGGTAATAATGGCCGCACAGCTCTTAGCCTTGCTGCAGAGTACGGGCATGCCGAACTACTGCACTATTTACTCAGCCTGCTCGCTCACGGAGGACGAAGAGCGTCTCGGCATGAAATGGAACTCGAAGGAGACGACTTACCTCCATTACACCCAGACCTTTCAAGTTACTTCGCAATCGGCGTACTTAACAAAGGTGAACAGGACGCTCTGTCATGTGAAGCTGGCTCGTCGTCGTCATCTTCTACGTCAATGGCATTGACGCCACAGAGCATCTTGTCTTCAACAGAAAGTCTTTATACTGCGCTTGCTGGTGAACGTAGTTTCAGAGTTCTTCAACTTCAGCCGGGCCGATTTAGTGATCCGATCGGCTGCGCATTCCACACAACTACACTAGACGACCAGAGCGTCTCGTATGAGGCGGTATCCTACGTCTGGGGCATGGAGGATGCGGATCACTTCGTAAGCTTTCCCGAAGGGAAAATCGCAGTTCGAGCAAATATCTACTACGCCCTCGTACGATTTCGAGACGCTGTACATGTGAGAAATCTTTGGGTTGACGCGATCTGTATTGATCAGAACAATATTGAGGAAAGGAATAACCAGATTACGTTGATGAAAGACATCTATTCTCTCGCATCTAACGTCTTGATCTGGTTGGGGAAAGACGATAGGACACTATGCACTGCCTTTCAATCGATCCTGGATGCTGTCGCTTGGGAGCAAATGTCGTATCCAAGCGACTCGGACGGCAAACAAAAGCGAAGTCGATGGGACGAGGAGGTCGCATTGCTGTTCAGGAACCCTTGGTTTGAAAGGGCATGGATTTATCAAGAGATCACCTGTTCTACCTCAGCCAGTGTCTATTGCGGAACGCGTGATGGCTCTTGGGGTCTTAGGCAGAACTCGTTGCCGTGGTCTGCCTTCCGTACATTCTTCACACTGTTCGAAGATGCCAATGCCAACGAGCGTGCGACGGCGTTCAACTGCAGTATTCTAGGTCCTATCATTTTCGGCCAGCAGTATTACCACGCGGACTCACATGCCCACAGTGACTTCGAGCTGCTGACACTCCTTGAAATGCGACGGAACAGCAAAGCTACCGATCCCCGCGACAAGGTGTTTTCGCTCCTAGGCCTATCGAGCGAAGGCCAGAAGCGGCAGGTCAAGGCAGATTACTCCGAGCCCCTGGCGCGAGTGTACACTGATGTTGCGCAACTCCTTATCGACTCGCGCGGAGACCTTCGTATCTTGAGTGCTGTGCAACACCCGACTGACAGTGCTGATTTACCATCATGGGTTCCCGATTGGCGCGAGCCCTGGAGAGTAGGATCATACCGATCTAGCGCGATTGGGACTGAAGGAGCGCCGGAAGCATCTCGAGTCGCTTTCGGAACCGCCTCTGGTCAAGGGCGTGCGAGCTGCAAGGCGCTGTCTCCCGGCGGACTGAAGCTGTTTGGCAGATGCTTTGCCAAGATCGAGAAAATCGCAGAATACATGCCAAAAGGTCTTGACTACGGTCGTGCTTTCTCGAATAGCATCGCATACTTGAAAGACCAGGGATTTCCCCTAGATAGCAAATACCGGGGGACCAAGCGGACATACAAAGCCACACTCTATGCCCTGTTAGAATCATCAACCCTCACGGGGCTACAGATGGATGCTGAAAGGGTTGGAGAAGTTGCCCAGCCTCGGCGAGTCTTCTTTGCAAATAATGGCTATCTTGGATTAGGCCCACCGACTGCGAAAGCTGGTGACGAAATCTGCTTCCTCTTTGGCGGCGACGTGCCTTACGTTGTACGGGCTAGGAAATTCAACTTCGAGTTCGTCGGCGATTGTTACTGCCATGGTATCACTATACTAGACGATGCAGTTGAGGATTGTATAGATAGTGAGAATAAGTGTTATGTGCTTTACTAAATATATAGAGTTCTAGACAGATCATCAGAAGGCCAGCATGTAGATAGTATCTAGTAATAGCCAGAAGCTCTTTGGCCAAGACCGCATGGGTGGCGGCGTATGCCAATGAGATTGCGGTCGCTCGCCCACCATCTCTTCTTGCAATCTGAATATACTCACTTTGCAGATCGGGAATTCAATGTTGAATTACTTAGTTGGCATACGAAAAAGCACCCAAGCGCTGTATGAGCAAAGTATATTGCGCACTCGTAATCTGCCCATTGTTCATCAGGATTTGGCTGACATTAAAACCGGGTCTCTTGTTTTTCAGCGCAATCTTTAGGACTCGCTCTGTTCCAACGAACATCCAAGCCAACACACTCCATCATGGCATTTTTTTCGCGCCTCGAGAACATAACAGTACCGTCAATTCCGCCTTAAGCCCTTTCCTTTTTTTCCTTTTTTTTTCCTTTTTTGTGTTCCTTCAAGACGATTAACATTTCGTTCCCTTGAAGCTAGGCATGGTGACGCGCTGCAGCTGAGAAACGTGTTGCGCGCCCCACAATGGCCGCGTTGCCAGGAGCACGACTGTTGGATGCTGGCTTCGACATCGAGGGTTCTAGTGACGAGATTCGGGAAGCATATTTTTGGGCAGCACGAAAGGGAGACTCTGGGGCACTGAGATTATTGCTAGAGCTGGAAAGTGATGTCTCGCTCGCTGATGCCAACGGGTGGACAGCCTTGCACTACGCGGCGAGATATGGATTCAAAGAGATGGCCGAGTTGGTCATCGAGGAGGGCGCTGACCTGTCCGCCAAGGACAAGGAAGGCCAAATGCCGCTTCACCTGGCAGTGCAGTACGGCCATGACGGCGTTGTCCAGCTTCTTACCAGTGGAAAAGTTAAACCTCCGACACAGGACGATGCCTCAGGGAGTGCATTGCATCATGATGCGAAACAAGGCCATGATATTGCGGTTCCATCACTTCCCCTTAGGAGCCTGGATAACACGGTAAAGGAATTCAACGGGCTAAATACTTCACTTCTTGCCCTGGAGAATGGTCACAGCCCTGCTACAGAGTCGCAAATGGATAGATCCGGAGCTTCGCCCGTACTCACTGGAAACGACTACGATGTCGCAATGAAGCACAGCGCAGCACACGCCGATAACATCGGGACCCTGACTTATACCACCGAAATGAAAATTAGTGGGGATACAATCGTACCAGAAACCACTCATGTTGATATTTCTGTCGATGCTATCGGTGAGGCACGCTCGGCGACAGATGTCACGATCAACACCGCTAGTACGGGAGGGTGGACGCCACTAAACGCAGCATCCAATAACGGGCATACCAAAGTAGTCAGCCTTCTTATCGGGAAGGGCGCCGACATAGAACTAGCTAATACAGGCGGACGAACACCATTGAACTCGGCGGCAAGTAACAACCATATAGACGTCGTTAAGCTTCTCGTTGAAAAGGGCGCAAATATGAACACACGCAACACGGGTGGATGGACACCGCTTAACTCAGCCGCCAGCAACGGACACACGGAAATCGTCAGCTTTCTCGTCGCAAGCGGCGCGGATATGGAGGCAAGCAACGAGACCGACCAGACGCCAGTATACTCGGCAGCGAACCAGGGCCACATTGAGGTAGTTCGAGTTCTTCTCGAGCATGGTGCCAGCTTGAGCGTGTCAAATAGCAGCGGCTTCACGCCCTTGATCACAGCCGCAAACCGTGGACATACCGATGTTGTCAAATACCTCCTTGACAAAGGCGCCGACATAAATGCCACGCAGAGCGACGGGCATTCCGCTGTCTACAGGTCAGCCATGAACGGTCACCTAGCCGCCCTTCAGGTGCTTGTAGAGCAGGGTGCCGACGTCAATATACCGACCACGACCAGCTGGACACCGCTGAATGCGGCAGCCAGTGGCGGCCACCTCCAGATCGTCAAGCTGCTCCTCGAGCATGGCGCCAGGATTGATGATGCCGAAGACACTGGTCAGTCCCCGGTGTATAAAGCAGCGGTTAACGGGCACCTTGATGTTGTAAGGCTCCTCGTGGAAGCGGGCGCTGATGTAAACAAGCGCTCAAAAGCAGGCTGGACCCCAATGAACGCGGTTGCTTCTTTCGGTCATGTACAAGTCGTCAGGCTCCTCCTTGACAATGGTGCGGACATCGACACGCCTCAGGACTCAGGACAGACGCCGTTGTATTCGGCAACCTTGAAGGGCTTTTTTGATGTCATCCAACTACTTGCAGAAAGGGGTGCGGATCTAACGCTTGCCAATAGCAGTGGTTGGACGCCATTGAATGCCGCCGCCAGTAATGGTTACGGCAAGATTGTCGAGTTTCTCCTTGACAAGGGTGTCGATATCAATACGCCGAACAATTCGAAGCAGACGCCTTTGTACTCGGCGTCGAATAAAAATCATCCTGAAGTGGTTCGAGTACTTCTGAAACGAGGTGCTGATAAGACAGCGCAGACCAAGGACGGGATGACACCGCTCTACGCGGCTTCCACCAGTGGGCATGCTGAGGTTGTTCAGCTACTCCTGGAATGAGAACGTTGTTGTGATCACTTGACATAAAGATGGGACATCGTTGGGAGAAATACGACCTAAAGTGGGTAGGTAAGTTACATTGCCACCGTAGACCACTCGAGCGCTAGGTGAGACGACTCACCCCTCTGTATATATCGAAAAGGGCCTATCGGTCATGTATTGTGCTCATTTCCTTACCTAGATACTTATATGCACCTATACATATACTAGTTTATTCGCAGAAACTTGTGTCGATATTTGCCTAGGAATAGGGTAACGGGCTATGGCACAGGAATGTATGTGTCAATTTTACGTATTTACAGAGAGCAATCGCACCTCTGACGTCGACATATCAAAAGGCTAGATATTTGAAACTACCTTACAATGCGGTCATCAATCTGTCAAATTGGTAACTAACACTCACTTAGTCTTATGAAGATACTAAGCAAGAAGAACAGCAGTCACATCTCATTTTATCGGGTGGACTTTTACGCTGAATAGATTCCCACCGTACTGAACGGTCACTAGGACTGTAATATCAAATGAATATGCTCTGTTTACTCAACGCCGCCATTCATTGCGCCTTCTTGCCTGACAGGTGAGCTCTTCGCATCTGACATGTTAGTACTTTAAAGCGCTTCACGAGCCTTGCGAATGTGGGCGAGGCCATCAGACATTGGAAGGGATTTACATAGAGAAAGGCTTCGCAGAGCCACTCTTAGAACACATTTACTCCTAAATGCTTCTATAATAATGCATTGAATAGAAATGAGGCTTCATAAGGCTGCTCAGTCCATGATCGACAAAATCTCACCATCTGACCCCAAATTTCTGCACACCATCGTCGATCGGATCGAACATACCGAAATGTCGGAGCTGTGCCGATATCTGACTCAACTTAGGAACTGCGCATACCCATTGAGACACTTCTCTTAAATTGAAAGGCGCCAACAATTGCGGCTCAGCTGGGCCGATGATGTCAATTCGATAACGTTAGCATGCTGTTACGCCGTATCTGTTATGAGGATGCGTCAATTTACAGAAGGCAGCGAGGCACGACAAGACTCAGCTGACGATAACAACATACCGCAGCTTTTCAATCTTATTCAGACTCAGAGTTGTAGCCTTGCGACCATTACATCGAGTCTGCTTGTAAAGAGATGCGGCTGTGAGCTCTACCAAAACGGATGCCAACGATCAACAATGTCAGATTCGTCTTGCTCATCATACAGCCGACCCAGAGGCAAGCAGTCTGATCCAAGAAGGTTGAGAGATCCGAGGAAGGAGGGTAGTTCGTTGGTCCGAGAGGCAGCGACTGCTGTTACGTTCGACATAAAAGGGCCCAAAGCGCCTGTTCAACAGTCGGATTGAGAAACCACACTCATCAAGACTCTACAACAAACCATAACATCTTTCACATCGAGCCTAGTACAACACCAAGCTTCTATCTTTATTCTAAACTACCAAGATGCAATTCACTCTCTTCTCTATCGCCGCCTTGGCCGCTCTTGCCACCGCCTCTCCCGCAACCAGATCGACCAGTACAACAAGCGGCGTAAGTTCATCAACAGAGTATCGGAGAAGGAATCTACAAGAACCAAGACTGCTAACAGTACTCGGTTAAACAGGGATGTAACGGAACATCTTGCAAAGTTGGCTTCGTCAACTACGAATGCAACAAGGGCTCGGTGAGTTCGTCGGTCGGCTTTACTTACTAGTTTTCTTTACTACGCACGACATACTCAAACGAAGAGCACTGACTCATACGCTTCATAGTGCGTTGGTGAGGGTGGCGGTGACGGAGCCAAGTGCACCGTTGTTGACAACGACGATGGCTCGGTTACAAGCTGGTGCCCCGGATGCGGCGACAGCAACCTCTGCTGAGCTGGGTGACATACATAGAAGGCACAAGTCCACTTTAGCAGTTTCATAGGCCTAAGGAATTGTTATGGATGGCGGGTTTAAAGACCGGTCGGCTTGACTGCTTGGCGGAATGGGAACGAGGATTCGAGGTAGCTGGCTCACTTCTTTTTGTTTTGGACAAACGTCATATACACTCTTTTTAGACAAATACAATTTTGAAGCTTCAGATATCTTATTTGAGAACGAATACACTTTGCCGCTGAGTATCTCTGCTAGTCGATCCTATCCAGCAGGTGCCATGAGAAATGTGAGAGGGCCAAGAGGGATCTTGGAATCCATCTAGTTGAGAAAGGATTGAGTATCGCTACTCAGATCCTGACCCTACTACCAATATCGGAGTAAAAAGCCATTACACTCTGAATGCTTGAACCCAACTTCTCCAACAGGATACAGCAATATATAAACTTACCTACGGTCCTTGTTTCCCTGTCTCACATAGTCTGTGAATAATTTTGTAATTACGTATCAAAAGTTATCGCGACTCCAGACAAGCAGCGGGGATGTTGCCGACAAACTCTGGCAATAGATGAGATTCTAAATTGATGAGTACTCTATTATTGATGTGAGCATCTCGGTAGATTTTGAACTACGATCTCCATGTTCCTAGTCCTTGAGCCAATTGAGTTCTTTCGAGAAAGCAAAAATATGTTTATCCGACTACGTATTTAAGACGTTAAAAGACCTATTGATACTCTGAACCCTGCATGAAAGACGCGCATTCATTATGGCTGTAGACGGGTCCAAAGCAGACCGCGTTTTGATCCATATGTTTAGTCGCAACGACTCATCATTATCATGAGACTTGAATACTCTCTTCCCGCCGACCTAACGGTATGATGAATGCCATAAACTTTTTTCAACCTGCTGTGAGTACTGTGATGTCATTGAGGTATGTCAAGCTTTCCAGCAATCAGTGCTCCTAGTCCGAAATTACCCATCAAGGTTGTGAATGCCACTCAATCGGTTCTCAAGAGATAGGCAAGCCACACATCACAGTGTGGAAAGCCAAGAAAGTTTGATGTTTTCATAAGTGATACATTGACATTTATTTAATTCTACCTTATCTTAGGCAATAAATCGATCTGAAGACTCCCGAGAACTGACGAGAAGGTCCAATTACTAGCCACCTACAGTGCCAGATAGTGCCTGACAGCACTGTATTTCAGCAGGACCGAAGCTAGGGGGTACATCCAAGTCTGGGTATCAGCACCAGACAGGCGAGACAGGTTGCTGAGGTTCCCCGTTCCACTTCTGGTAAGCTGCCCAACACAAGCCAGAGCACCTGCAGGCTCAATATTATTGCAACCAAGGTATCGCTCTGTCTCAGCTACATAAATAGGAACACGGTTTCTTCGTTTTTGACCCTTCCACATTCGTTCCTCTTGTTTCTAGGTGACCTTCCGCCGGTGAACCCAGTAGCATGGGAAGGTGGGGATGCGCTAGGATAGTCCCTGCATACATGTATGTTGGAGCTCACTCACGGTCAGGATCTAAACTAGCACAGTACGTGGGGCTGCCTGTCTGGCGTTTGTCTTTTCATCTTGGTCGAAATGAGCACAATCTGTTGACGGTGTCGACTTTTCCCGTGTACACCTACAGACAACTTGCATCGCTCAATGGTGGACGAGAAGCGGATTCGAGTGAGTCCTTCGCTGCTCAACTGAAGACTACAGATAGCAGCTGACCCTGCTATATTTCCCTGTCATACAACTTGTAGCCCTCTTCCTACGCCCAACCGCAATCTGAGTCATGTTGTCCGTCGTTGCCCCTATGCAGAGGCCTGTGGCCATGCCGCCGTCCAACCCGGCCAAGATCAGTCTCTTGCCAGAGTCAAGACAAGCTCTTCGCATACGCAAGCGCTTGACACGACGTTCTCGTGTCACCATCGCGTCTATCTTTGAACCAAGTGATCCCAACCTCACACCTGAGCAGCATTTCCCTCTGCAAACCGTCTACACCAGGACGTCACAACCGAGGTTCGTCAATCTCTACGACAGCCGCGAGATCCTGTTGGCTATTGATGGAAGCTGCCTGAACAACGGCAGCAAAGGCCCTGCCACCCAGCCACCTGCCGGAGGCTGTAGCTTTTCCTATAAAGGCCCCGGTAAATCTGGAAACACTGCTGTGTTTCCCCATATCGCCCCAGGCCAGACCGAAGGGGGCACCGTCGGATTTCCGCTCGAGGAGGCCGGCCCTGGCGGAGAAAATCATAACGTAACAAGCAATCGCGCGAAATTACGAGCCGTGATTGCTGCACTCGAGTTCCGCGAATGGCAGCAGGAAGGTTGGAGATCGATCGTCGTCGCCACTGATCTGGAGTACATTGTCTCCGGAGCCACAAGTTGGCTATCGGCTTGGGCGAAACGAGGATGGAAGAAGAAGCGGAGGTCCAGCCCTATCACCAACCGAGACTGTAAGCAGTTCCTCGAGTAGATTTTTACCTAGTTACAGAATCCTGGGAATCGGCTTCTGCGCTTGCCGGAGCAAGTGCTCTCCAAACATGTTGCAAAGCACCCGAGATAATGGCATGTTTTGTATCCGAACAGTCACTGACTCAAGCTGTTACAGTGTGGGAAGAGCTACACGGTATCATTGACCGTCTGGCGCTCTTGGGAACAAGCGTTTCATTCTGGTTGATACGCTCTCGAGATCCCGCCGGAGAAGCGTCCGCCCTGGTACAAGACACCAAGTATGTGGCCCGGGAAGCAGCCGCAGTGCATGTGAATGCGACTCTTCTAGAGTTCACTAGGCTATGCGGCATCGAGGTGTAAGCACGATGACACCTTATCTCCAAAGTTTACATCATTCGCACATACCTTTCATTCGATTTTGCCTGCGGTTCAATTGCAGTTTCTCCCGACTGTTGGAGCTTCGGCTTGTCGAATCGAGGGGCTTGAGATTGCTCCATGACACAGGCGGATGGACAAGGCCAGGAACACAGTTGGAATCTTAAAAAAATGCTTCTGTCAGCAAACTATCACATACCCCGTACAAAAACACAAGGGCTTCCCCTACCACCGTACCGTCGCAAAATTGACGGCCGTACGCGCGCACAGCAAACGAGCAGACAATGGAGTGGACTCCAGGTTCTCTGTCTTATGCCACAGCGCGTGTCTTTCGCTGTAGTCTAAGATGGCGGGATCATCGATCCCGACGATTTACGCTCTGTCGCCAGCACTGAGCAATACTGGAGAGTGCTTAAACTCACGCCTCAACTATCAGTAGCAGCTGTGGTTCTATTACGATGGCACCATGATGGCCCATGGGAGAGTCTTCCGTGGTAATTCTGTTCTATCGCCAAATGGAGCAATGGAACATCCGCTCAGCGATTGACACATTTTCCTCACACTGGAGAACAAGGAACACTCAAGGGGCTCCGGTTCCTAGTGCCACAGTGTTTTGGGGTGAAAATGTTAAAGTCAAGAAGATGCGTACTACCCCATAGTGTATTCTATCGCCAGGTGTAATATCAGCAATATCGCAGTTAACACATTCGGATTTGTGACACTATTCTTATATAGGTAGGCATGATTCTGGCTGCCCAATCCGAAACAGCGACCCTGATCTGCAGGGGTTGCCCCTCACCTGGTTAAAGGAATTCGCCCAAAGCATTTAGACTTAGATAATCATAGGCCATCAACTTCCAAGGTTTGTTTGCAGGACGACAATGGGAGGAGGATATGCATCAACAGTCTAGAAATAGACGAATAGGTATGTGTGTTGTCTGATCGACAATAGTCGTCGCTGCCGGTTACGAGTGACGTCCGTGGATAGTGGCGCGGATCTCGACTACATACACGCAAGATGTACACTGAAGATTGTTTGAGACAGGGGGTTGAAACTCGGTCGCTCCTCAAACTCAGATCATGACCTCAGCAGAAGCAATCCGCGCCAGTCGTGTCCTCCCTGTAGATCACCAAGCGGCGGTTATATTTCAGGCAAATGGAGCACGTCTGGAAAGCTTCATCTGAAAGTTCCCATCCTCCAACCTTTGACATTCTGCGGAATGGGTAACCAACCCAACCCAACTTCGATGCTTGGCACTTGATACAACCACCTATCTCTTCACTCCATATCTTTCTCTTCGTTGAACCTGGTGTTCCTTATTTACTTGATTATTCACCATGTCAGGTCTTCTGGATGGGTTGGGCAATGCCCTTGGGGGCCTGACTGATGGTCTCGGTGATGATGGGGCCAACGATCCTAGCGCCACTTCCGCGACAACCTCGTCTGAAGGGCCGAAAGAGACTCAAAATGCGGATGGGGGCGCAAGTACCAGTGCGACTGCAGGTGTAGGAAATGATGACACGCCGACTTCCACCACTGCGGACACTGTTCAGACTACATCAGCAGCCGTCTCGGAGGTGCCAGCAAGTACTAGTGCGGATGTTCAGACCACATCAGAGAGTTCAACTATTACGACAACTTCTGAACCTTCAAATATACCGTCATCAAGTATATCACTACCTAGCACGACATCCCAGGTTGGAAGTCAAACAACACTCGTTACCTCGATTCTGACTTCGGCAACATCGTCATCCCCGTCATCAACGCCCATCACGGACAGCATCGCAAGCAGCCTGGGACTTTCGACCACGACAAGCCCGTCAAGTTCCAACACTGCAATTACTTCAGCAATTACTTCTGCCTCGGACTCTGCGCTCACGAGCGTGATGTCCTCGAGCACGACAGAAGCAAGTCCCACAGCAGGAGCCATCACGAATGGGACCAAAAATTCAGACAATGCCAAAGCCGGCATATCTACCGCGGCTATCGCGGGTATTGCCGGAGGCGTTGGCGGTGCTGCATTGATTATTTCGTCTATTTTCATTCTCCGCCGGGTTTGGCGCAAGAGAAGACTTGGAAATGATGAAGCCCTTGACCGGCTGGACCAGATGTACGAGAATGGCAGACCTCTAGGCTCAACATCCACTGAGGGATTGGTTCGTTGGAATAAGGGCTTGTCGGACTACCACAGCCCTTCTGCCGGTCAAGGGTACCGTATGTAGCGTATTGTGTATTAAATATCATACTGGCGTTAGGCGTTGGGTGTTATAACGTCTCTCAGGCAAGGAACTAAGCATATGCACTTTGTTACAGGTATACACAAAGGCTGTTGTAGCTCAATTGATGAATATCCCGAATATAATGTGTTAGGTAAATAACATCTCCGGCTACTGTTTTCTCGAGACACACAAGGTCTAGTCACTATCTATGTAGCATTGGCCAACAGTGTTGTTGTACAATGCGATTGTCCCGAAACGAGAGGCAGAAGTGCAACACAGGCGTTGCGTCACTGAAAAGCCAACAATGGCGATGAGCACCGAACAGGAATGGCGTTCCGGATGTACTCCCGCAATCTTCGACTCGAACACTTGTCATGTCAATCAACAATCGAATTGATTTGGGCTGCTAATGAGGTCTGATGATGGCATCTCAAAAAGCATATAAGGAAAGACTTGGTCACCTCTTGCCATCTGCTGTGTACTGAACAAAAGAAAACCCAAACTCGGAGAAATCAATTGTTATCAACTACAAGGCAAGATGTCACGTCGAGAACAAAGAGGTCATCGAGACGACCGCAGGGACCACCGCGATGAACGCCGTCACCGGAACGACGATCATACGCCCGAAGGAGATGTCCTATATCAACAGAGAGAGGCACGCAATTTAGTAGAGGATATATCCCTATACAATAAAGGCGGACATCACCCAGTCCATTTGGGTGATGTTCTAGGAGGCCGGTATGAAGTTGTCCACAAACTCGGCTCCGGTGGAGTGGGCATTGTATGGCTATGTTTTGACAAACAGGCCTCGAGGTGGAGGGCAGTCAAGATAATGACTGCTAACGCCTCCTCACAGACCCAAGAGCGGAAGATCTATAAGCATTTAAGGGAACATGCTTCCGATGACCAAATGGAAGCAAACTATGTCGCCGCCCCTTACGAAGAGTTCTGGTGTAAAGGGCCCAATGGAGATCATCTGTGCGTAGTTCTTCCTGTTCTTGGTGGCGATATCATGAGCTGTTTTCCAGCGCTTACAGGCGGGCTCAACGAGGAATCATTTCCGCATCGGTTAGCTGGGACGAAGTGGATATGCTCCCAAGTAGCGAGATCGATTCGCTTCCTGCATGACAAAGGGATCTGTCATGGGGACATCAAGCCCGACAATATACTTATAAGAATCAAGGGCTTCAGTAAACTCAGCAGGAGTGAAGTTTTGGAGCTACTGGGTAAACCAGTCTGCGACGCAGTGAAACGAAGTAGCGGTAGGCTTGGTGGCTCGCACGCTCCGAGATATGTTGTGCGAGCTCCAACGAGCCAGTGGTGGGCGAGCCTGGTGACCCCAAAGGTCGCCCTCGTTGACTATGGGGCATCTTTTTTCGCAAGCGATAGTAATCATAGACCGAGCACGACCACATGGACATATGCTGCTCCTGAGGTTCATTTCGATTGCGGCCTACCTATGGGTACGTATAGCGATATCTGGTCCCTGGGTGTAACGCTGTATGAGATTAGCACCGGGGACGATGGCCCTTTCCGTTCGCTAAACGACAATCTCAAGCGTATCGAAAATGTTCCCAAAGATCTTGAGATCTACTTGGGGCCACTTCCAGAGCCTTTTCGAAGTAAGTATTACCAGGTGCTAGAAAGGAAGGGCATGAGACGTGAGAATCTCAAAGACAGACGAACAGGAGCTCTTCAGGCTGTATCCTATACACCCGAGCGGTTTCGCCAACGTACCGAGGAAGTGATAGGAAACTCCCGCTACTCGACTACCCTCGAGGCAGAGATCGGTAGAAAACGCAAGTGGGTGCTCCGGAGGAAGGAGATTTCCTACCGCTATCTACAAGAGGATGTCACTGATTTCGCTACATTCTTGAGAACTATGCTCGAGTATGATCCTGCAAAGAGAGCGTCTGCTAACCGAGTTCTACACAGCTCCTGGCTGGATGAGCGGCCGCAACACATCAGTGACGAGTCCGCTCGCGGCCCGTCCACCCGCACCCATCGCATTCGCGATTGGTTCAAAATGAAACGATAGTATGACTGTGCGCTGTTCTCGCTACTCATCGTCTCCCACAGGAGCTTGATTGGTGCAGAAGGCGACTGACGGATTGTGAAAGCGAAATAGGAAAGCGGCTTGAGCCTGGAGGGCAATGAGGCGAACCTCCGGTATCGAGGTTGGATAAGATAAACAGGTAAGCAAGTATTCATTCAGTTTATAACTTCCTAGATTGCATATAATGTAGATTTCATTGTAACTATCAGACTTATATCATGTGTCAACTAATTCCCACCCCACCTTCTCGCCAATAAAATACGTGATATCGTCGATCTCATCAGGAATCTTATACCAGTGGCCAAGCCCCGGGTACAGCTTCCAATCGACATCATAGCCAGCAGCGCGCATTACCCTCGAAGCCGTCTCGCCCTCCACATACGGCTTCTTCTCATCTTGATCGCCATGACCAAGAAAAACCGGCGTTGATTGAGCTGTTTGCTCGACCGTGGCATTGGGCAATTCTTCGATGCAGAGTAGATCTCGTTCGAATCGCAGAGCTTTCAATACCGGCTCTTTGGGATGCTCACCTTCATCCCCCGAGGTTGCGAACGGATCGCCGTCATCAGATGACGCAAACGGATCATCATCGTCTGTTCCGCCGTCCAGCGTCCCGCCAACTCCATTGACAGCATCTTCAATTTCCCGCCAGAAAGGCAAGTACCCAGAGATGCCAATATAACCCCCCAGCGAATATTCCAGACTCAGTAAAACAGAAAGAGACATTGCGCACCCATTACTCATCCCCCCAAGAATGATATTCTTCGCCGGGACAAGCTCCATCTCGCGTCGAAGCAACTCGCGGATCTCAACCGCGGACTCCGCCAGCCCTTGTAGCTGTGTTTCCCTTCTGTGCGACGGATCAGGGAGACGAGCGATATCGAACCAAATAGTGAGCCTCTTTCTCCCAAATGCCGTTGAACGCCGGCGTTTAGCTGTCGGGAAAACGAAGCGAGCGCCTGGGAGTAGATCTTGGAATGTCTTTCCGCTCGATGTAATGCCAGTCTCAAGAAGCTCTTTTCCGAACTTTTCGCCGTTGGAGCTGAAGCCATGAAGAAGGATTATCGTGTGGGTGTGAGTGGTCCGGGAAGGCACGATGTACGTCCCCGCAGACCTCGCATCGCGGGGCAGCTGGTTTCCGGTGGTTTGTTCCATCTTCTTGTTGTCTGATCAAGACTCTGTATGTGCGGTGTTAGTGCCTGAAGTTGGTCAAATACTTAAATAGTGAATTCTGTGTACAACCATCTTCCCGTTGTAACCAACATGCTTAAGGTATGTGACTCACTGTTCTGTTGGTGATGGCAGCATTGTGGGGCCAAGGACCAGGTCCCTAGGAGGCCTCGCCGGTTGGTCGCCGCAGTTAGGTAGCCATCGCCAATATTTTCAATCTTGGTATTCATTATCGAAGCAAAGAGGTTGGACAGTCAATGTGCGGACAACGGGCAGGATGCTCTGATGTCATGCTCATGGCCAAATTAGGCAGTAAGTCAACATGAATTGCAAGGCGCGTCGCGGTGCCCGAGCTCGCCGAGGTACCAGATTGACCAGCGCGGAGGTGCTCAAAGTGATGTGAATTACCTACTAGTGGAAATGTGTTATCGTCGTCAAATGTGTACATTACGTACATGATCAATGCAGGCCTGGTAAGAGAGAGAGCGTGCGCGGAAACAGGTCTGTAAGGTAGGTGAACAACGGGCATCAATCGGCGACGAGGATTGTCCGTTCATCAGACTCCTCTCGTTGGCTTCAAACGGACTCGAAGCATCGTCAGAACATCCGCATAGCAGATCGTGGACTCCCAGGAAGAGTGCGAGTGTGCACAATCTGAATTGGAAAATGTGAAATGCCACGTAAGAGGCAACCATGCCATTGGCACGACGTTCATCCAAGCAGGACAGCAGCGGCCATTCTGTTGTCGAGGTTCGAAAACCAGGTTTCAGAAATTACGTGGCTTCAGCGCACGAGGCAGCGTCGCACAAATTGACCAGCTCACTGCGGCAGAAACTCAGGATGGCATCATCTTCTTCATATCACCACACGGAGTGGTGAGTACAATGAAAACAGCTGAAGAATATCAAAAATTCCGGAGTTTGGGACACACGAGGCATCGACAAACAGTACCCAGCTCCGCGATGTGCAATGCAGGCTGGAATACCATGGGGAAGGGGATTGAGGAGCCCCCTTCTCCCACCCCAAGGTAAGTATGAGGAGAGAAGAATTCAAAGATCAAATGGTGGCGGGCAAAGCGAGCTTAAGTACTGGACTCCAAGGCGGTGAGAAACGGCAGAATTCTGCTGGGATTGGCGGTGACAGGCGGCAGAATTTGCCAGGCAGGTACAGGGCCATCAAGGTGCCACAGCAGATACCTACCGGGCCAAGGCACCTAGATATCTAGCAGACCAGGCGGTGAGGAACGGCAGAATTATTGCCGGGCAGCCACCTACAGGACCACTAGGGCTGCCAGGTGTCGCAGGACTGGCGGTATCCGCAGTCGCCAAAGGGGTTGCAGCTGCCATTATGCAAATTTCCATAGCATTTTCCGCCTTCCAACATAGTTGTCAATAATTCCCCTGCAACTCAATAATGAGCCAGCAATTCGCTTAGCCCGGTTAGCTCAATCGGTAGAGCGTGGGACTTTTACAGACCTATAAGGATGTAATCCCAAGGTTGCGGGTTCGAGCCCCGCATCGGGCTGACCTCCTGATGCATCTCAGTCAACTGAGATCACGATTTTCCTTTTGTCCTTGTTCCAGGCCACGCACCAAAACGCCCAAACTGCCAAACTCATGTCAGGTTGCGGGCTTGACCCTCACACTGGGCTCAATTCCCGATGCTCCTTGGTTAGTTCAAACAGGAGCGCACCATTTCTTTTGCTATTTTTGCTACTTATTTTCACGTAGTATTGCGATTGTTTGGAGGTTTTTTGCTTCATCCCGTCTCCTGCGTGAGGGCCGAGTCTCCCGTTGCCGTCAGCCGTTTGGGCCACCCATACTACTACCGTAGTAGTGTGTACAGTTGCTTCTGTGTGTCGCTTGTCACTGCCAAACTCTTCCATTTTGCGTGGCACATATGTCTTAGGTACCAGTCAACACTCCACTTCACTTTGTTGCCGCATTTGCTTGGTATGAATTAGGATTGCTAGAAACACATCAACATATCTTTCAAGCATAAGATACCGCACATGTGTTCTACACGGGGTCCTCAAGGTAATGAGCGCATCCAAGAGGCATAACTCTGATCTCCAAGCAATAGCAGAGCTTATAATATGTAAGACGATATACAAGATGGGATATCATCAGTTGTCGCGAGTGTGATCGTCACTGCATACAGAGGATATCCTTCGCCTCTCGATGCATCCCGGCAATGGAACTTGGAGTTAATGCCTGACCGGTGCCTGATTCGGTAGTCCATAATGAAAATGATTCGCTGCTCAGGAATATGCAGAAGATCCGTACGGTATCTGGCATGTTCATGCAGCACAGTGTGGCAGTGAGTCATACTGGCAGTGAAAGAATGTAGAGATGGCCAACGGCGTGCCATGCAAACGAACAAGACACAGCCAACTTCTACACACTCCTTTATCACCACGTATGTACTAAGAGAAGTCATCTAAAGTATCCATTGTGCTTGGATTGGTAATTATTTCGATAAGAGTTGATTAAGTAGTTGACATCAAACAGGAAAGGGCTGAAAACATGATCGTTGATCATGTATGTCAGATGAGTGTACCAGAAACTCATTGCAGTGGGATGAGAGTGAAGTGGCACGTCATCCTCCATGAGGATGCATCTGCACTGTCTCACAACGGCCCGCTGACGATGCGCAAGTCACTGGAAGATAGTGGCTGAGAATCTGGTTGGATCTTTAGCTGCTCGTAAGCCTGCATGCCGTGTGTTGTGTCCTCGTAATCTCGAGCTGTCATTTGCTAGCCTGGGAGTTCACAGCAAGTTCACGGTATGTCCATTGCAGTGAGCATTGACGGAAAGGCAGACCGGTACAGTGACGCGTCAAGGTTCTTGATGGGAAGTGTAAAAACACGATGGTCGCAGGAAAGCTGAAGAAGCTGATACAGGGGCCAAGGGAGGAACGGCAACAAAAGCTGAATACCAGGCTCGGCCTGTCCCATCAATCCGTTTGTCGCCACCAGTGTTGCGCCCATTCCTGTCCACAGAAGCAATGCAATCTCGGGTGGTAACAGAAGGAGAGAGAGAATGAAACAGATAGACATCAATCATGTGAAAAGAAACAAAAGATCGGTCTCGCTCAGGCATTCTAGATCAGTGGACAAAGCTATGTGGATAGTGCGGATGGAGAGGGCTCACTCTTTTTCGATGAGCCTGATCAAGGTAATGACATCAGCCCAAAAGCAGCATGGTGGTCCACCCGCAGATATCTCCAACAATCCATCGGAACCACGCCATGCCTGCAGCTTTCGTTCCAATCAGTAAAGGCAAGTCGTAGCCTCAAAACACACATGCAAATACTCCAGGACGACGAGGCAGTAAACCATCACTACATGTAGGTACCTAAGTACGGGGAACATGCCTCTTCCCCCCTGCTCGGCGTCCCCCATCCCCCAACAGTTAAATGGGTGTGCAAAATGTGTACATCAAGCCAGCCGAGCTGGTACATCAATTGTACTTCAAGTCAGATGCGTCTGCATCCATATCAGTCAGATCTCTCAGTGATACATTCAATGTTCCCATTACTCACAAGTGACAGTTTGAAAAGTGACGTATCGCTACCTGACACACTCGCAGATCTACCGCTCTTCTCTCTCGAACGACTTGTCCGACAAATTGGGACTAGACTCTCTGCCGCGGGCGCCACTAAGCCCCTCGCACCTTTCCTTCCTTACTTCTAAGTTCTGACCTCCACCGCCTCTCAACTTGCACCCCCCAGCTTTGTCTGTCTTGATATCTCAGGCATCTCATTCTGTGCTTCGGGTGGACTCACTTCAAATATAGAGACATCGGCTGTCTCGATTGCCTAGCGTTAGATGTATTGATCAGATACGGTATCTGAAGCATCAATAGCGAGTGGTCAGCCCTCTTAGTTGGGTGCCAGGCATCACTATCACGTAAGTTAGTGGTTCCAGATGATTGACGGCTCTCCCCAATAGCCCTTGGCGCCTTTCTTCACACTCAATCCATATTACCCTTACAGCCCTAACAACAGCTGTCTGATCATGATACAGACATTGCCCAACTTCATCAGGCCCTCCCAGGATTGACCCTGCCGGTTCGTTTGTGCCAGCATAGTCTGCGACTCCAAACCGCTTGACCTGCTCCGTTTGTTGGCCGAAAACGTGTCTAGAGCATCAGCACTTAGTTCGCGGTTGTTAATACCACACTCATATCTCTCAACCCAGGTTGTTTATCAGCAATCCATCGCTAGAGTTTGTTCTCTTGCTCTGCCAACACTCTTTCCTCGCTATAACTAGCAGGCCTTTGGCTCCTCCACCATTCAACCTTGCTTCACAGAGCCCACGTCCAACATCGTTCTTCTCTATCATTCCCACCTCAGTCACTCTATTCTGATCTAGAATGTCTGACTTCCGGGGCCGAGGCGGGCGAGGCGGACGTGGCGACTTCGGTGGTCGGGGTCGGGGTCGTGGTGACTCTGGTGGCAGAGGTCGTGGTGACTTCTTTGACGGGCGAGGAGGAGGACGGCCACAAGGCGGCCCAGGCCAGGGAAGAGGAAGAGGAGGCGACAAGTTCAAGGGAGAAGATCTGGTTTTCAGGTTTGTTTACGTTATGGTGGTCCACATGACTGGAATGCTAATATGGCCTTCAGACCACGTGTGGGTTCTCAGGTTCCTCCGGTTCCTAAGCCCGATCCGAAAATCACACAGCTTGAGAATGACATTCTCAAGAAACATCATAGTGACATTACCACCCGAATGAAAAATGTCCAGATATCCGGAACGCCATTCCCATGTCGTCCCGCTTTCGGCAGCCAAGGAAAGGAAGTCACTCTGTGGGCTAACTACTTCGAAATGAAGTTGAAAGCAGAAATCTTACTCAATTACACCGTCGACGTGGTGGTCGGTAAGGACGAGAAGAAGCCAGCGGGAAAGAAGCTTTACTGGATTGTCAGCGGTGCGCTCGACCAAGTCAGTAAACTCAGTAAAGGGGTAGTCTATGTTACAGATTTCAAGCAGCAAGTTATCACGAACAAGCCATTCACCCTACCGGCGGAAAATACAGTCAAGGTAGCATACCGCGAAGAGGGCCATGACGATGAGTTCACAGTCAAGTTCACAAAGCCTATCAATATCGACCTGCCCGGGCTGCTGAAGTACACTAATACTTTCAGCGATGTGTCAGAAGACGCTTGGCCAAAATTTGAGAAAGAGATCACTGCCCTTACAATCATCACCGGTTTTCAAGCGCGGCGCAACCAAAAAGTTGCAGCTCTAGGTAACCGGTTTTTCCCCCTTGATCAGACAGACCAGCGGATGAGACTGGATGCCATTGAGTTCAACCGTGTCATTCGGGGTTATTTCCAGAGTGTTCGTCCTGCTACAGGTCGCCTAGTATTGAACGCAAACGTTGCACATGGCGTCTTTCGGGTGACAGGCCCAATCACTCAGTTCATTAACGACCAACAACATAATTACGAACAGATCAACAGATTGTTGACGAAGATGAAGTTGAGAGTTCGATACAAGATGTTCATCGACAAGAATCCTGAGAACCACCGCATGGTCCAAAAGGTGGTCTGGGGACTGGCCACTCGAGGAGACGGTAATGACTCGGACAAAGCCACGAAACCTAAGCTGAATGTCACTGGGGCCAAACCCAATGAAGTACAGTTTCATCTCAGAGCTCCAGCACCCGCTGGGTTTAAGGCGGACACCTTCGTATATGTCAAAGATTATTACAAGAAGCGTAAGCGCCGTTGCAAAAAGAACTCGGCCGCAGAAGCTAACAGTAGGCAGGATTCAACTACGATGTGAACCCGCAGTTTCCGGTCATAAACGTAGGCAACAAGTCAAGACCCGTCTATGTGCCTGCTGAGCTAGTTGAGATCATCGATGGCCAGCCTCTGAGGCGAAAGACTACTGGAGACGAGACCACAGGCATGATCAACTTCTCATGCCGTTCGCCTTTTGCAAACGCGACTTCCATCATCAATACTGGGCGGCAAGTACTTGGACTGGACGGTATTAATCTTCTTGAAAAATTTGGCGTCGCAGTCGGAAAGACGCTTCTTACTGTACACGGCCGTGAATTGACCGCTCCAGAAATCGTCTACAGCGATCTCAACACGACCAAACCCAAGACTGTCCGCGTCAATGAGGGTGAGTGGAACATGGATAGTGTCCGATTCACCAGGCCAGGAAGGGCGATTGAGAAATGGGCATGGGTGCATATTGACAGCTGGAATCATCGAAACCATGAACAAGTCAAGACTGAATTCAAGAAGTGGCTGCAGTTCATGCGCTCGATGGGCCTCTCTATTGCGGATAAACCCCTGAACTTCCAGGCCCCAGACGCTCAGGTAAAAGCGAATATTCGAGCTGGGAAGCTGCAGGATCAATTGCGCCCTTTCTTCCAAGGAGTCAAGGACCTCGGTGCGCAGTACCTATTTGTGGTTCTTTCTGGAAAGAAGACGGAGACAGAAGTCTACAATGCTGTCAAGACTCTGGCCGAGTCCAAGCATGCAGGCTTCGGGTTTATCACCAGTTGCGTTGTAGAATCTAACCTGCTGAAGAAAGCAGGCGACAACAGGGGACAGGCTCAACTCTTTGCCAATCTGGGACTCAAAGTTAACTTGAAGATGGGTGGTGCCAATCACAAGCTCAAAGGCGAGATGAAAATCATGCAAGGGGGCTCAAAGACGATGTTCGTGGGATACGATGTTGTGCATCCAACGAACCTGAAAGATGCTCAAGGCAAGCCCAGTCTAGTGGCCCTGGTTGCATCGGTAGGGGATGACTTGGCGCAATGGCCTGCCACTCTCTGGCGCCAGAATAGCGGAGTCGAGATGCTGCATGCAGGCTTCCTCCAAAAAGGGTTCCTGAGCCGCTTGCAGCTGTTCTCCTTCAAGAACAATAAGAAACTCCCCAAAAACATCGTCATTTTCCGCGATGGCGTGTCAGAAGGCCAGTTTCAGCAGGTCATTGATAAGGAACTGCCAGCCATCAGGGAAGCATGCGTGGAGGCGGGCTACAATAAAGGGCAACTCCCGAAGATCACCATCATTGTGTCGGTGAAACGGCATCAGACGCGCTTTTATCCCACTGATGAACGCAACATGGTCCGCTCGCGGAACATCAAAAACGGGACCGTGGTGGATCGTGGTGTGACACAGGCTAACATGTGGGATTTCTTCCTGACCGCTCACAAGGGTCTTCAAGGTATGTCTCCCATACTGCCGTTGGATCACGGCTATTGACCTCATGTATTAGGTACTTCCCGTCCGGCACATTACACTGTCCTACTTGATGAAGTATTCCGAGACATGTCACACGCGGACGCGGCGAACGATCTCGAGAAGCTGACATATGAACTATGTCATCTCTTTGGCCGTGCAACGAAAGCCGTGAGTATATGTCCTCCCGCGTACTATGCCGACATCGCCTGTACTCGCAGTCGCGTGTACTTGTCAGATGTCTTCGATGCTCCAGACACCCCGGTTGCTCCACGTACATCCGGCCAAGGCAAGACACAGCCTGCTCCACCGCCACCACAAGAGATTGAGCTTCATGACAACCTTCGAGATGTCATGTTTTATATCTGATCCTATGATCATTCGATCATTCCCAATCAGGCTAGAGCAATCTGGACTTGTCGGTACGAAGAAACACATTGTCGGCCTCGGCTTTCTTGATCCTAGGGCCTTCTCACCGACGAAAGTGACGTGCGTACGAATTCAATCTAAATGGTCACAATCGATGTCTTTGCACGTCATCAATTATTGTACAAGTGAAATGGGAGAGTATGTTATCCATGGGCACCGACTGTGGCGAAGGAGCCGAGACTTTACAACTCAAAAACAAACAATAGAGTGGCCAGATGGAAAGGAAAGCAGAGAACACCAAAATTACCAGGCTTTATGGGAGCGCTGCGAAAGAAAATTGTTAGTCTAGCTTTGTTCCAGCTTCTTAGTTGATGCTGATTTTTAGTAAGATGTAGCGTATGGTTTCTTCCATTTGCAAGTTTCGTGATATGTTTAATGATGATGTAAAGTGAGACTAAGTGTGCAGCTGGAAAGCAATATGCAGAACAGCTAAGTGCTTGATATGCTCGTTGCTTACCCCGCAAGTCTCATTGCTCTGAATAGGTCTTCGTGATGCCGCGATGCTCCTGGGTCCTGTGCAGAGCAAACGGACCGTACGGACTACAGAGAGTTCTTTGTATTGGTATGTTGTACGATTGCATTGTTCAAGGTCGAAGACTCACCACACACTGAAATTCTCAAAAAAACACTAAACACGCTCATTGTTCACTTGAACAGTTTGGGCTGATGACAACATCTCTGACCCTATTTCAAAGCCTCCATGTGAGCTTCACGGCCAATTTCATTAAACCACAGAATACTACAACTTTCAAGTGTTGAGCTGCGCTCTGTACAGATTCGGGAGTCTATCTACTGATCAACACCGAACACACTTTGCAGCCATGACTGATACGATGCCAATGCTCACCAAAGCCGACTATACGGCAATGGCTGCTACTCTGGTCTCAGGGAAGGATATGATAGAGCACCCTGGTATAGATGCCGTGCCAATACAGGCCATGCCCCGAGAGCTATTGCTGCAGATTGTGGCAAATTCATCGCCTAGGGACCAGGTCACCTTGGCCCTTGCGCACCCACAAGCGTTCTTGGGCACGGTGAATATCTACGCAATAGATGCCGAAGCATATTTGAGGGTGACCAGGCGTAAGTCGCCGCCGTTGCTCCTGGAAGCGATTCCAAGGCTAAACATCGACGATTTTAAAGTGGTCTTAGAAACCTACCTGTCCGTGAGCAACGTCTTCTTACATTCTGACTTTGCTCCTACTTTCACGTCATCACCAAACGGTACTAGACACGCGCGCCATCTCCTTCCACCTCTTCATGTCGCTATAGAGAGCGGTCGCCTGGACATCTTCTATCTTCTCTTAGAACGAGGTGCCGATCCTCGTCAGGATGGCCAGGTCCCAATGGCTGCCACGGCACCAACGGCCACTCTCCGATTAACACCTTTCCAGTACGCTTGGCAATTATTAACAGCGCCGCATTATTTCTATCCTGCAACGGCAGCCGAGAACCGCCAGCGAGCTTTAGTACAGCAGGAGATGGCGATTCACCTGAATCAGTATGCTCGCATGCAACCATTTGATACAGCTCCGAGCCAGCCCGGGATCACGCTTGCAAGTGGGCTCGATGCTTGTATCTATCACGGATTCGGGGCTTTGGCTGTGGCCATATTCAAAAACTACGATGGCGAATACGATAGGATGGGAAACCTAGCGCGCCATATGGCCATTCTTCGAGTCCCGGAAAGAGCTATTCAATGTGGGTGGCCCGAGGGTGTGCCTTTCGCACAATACGTGTTTGAAGATGTTGGAACTACCTTTGCTGAGGTGTCCCCGGATCTCGACCAATACTCTCAACCTTTCCGGCCAACGGACCGTTGGCTTCGCAGATTAATGGAAGTAGTAGGGGGCAAGACAATACCAGTCGAAAGAACCAATGTCGCCGGTCTTCCACCAGCGATGGACAATTTCTTCGTGGCGTTCGGCTCACTACTGCGCAGGGATATCCGCGGGTTCATACAGGATGAGGTGATCTTGACAAGGGCGTGTACGGATGACAACATGCGCTGGGCGCATCTCGGAAGAGTCCTTACGGAAACTTCCAAGTATCCAGAGCTAAGTTACCTTCCGTCTTTCTGTTTACGGTCGGCAATGAATCGGGGCCCTCGAAACACAGCCCTTCGCGAATGGCTTATAGGCGCAACTACCGCCATCCAAGACGGCACTGCTTTATTATTTGCGATACGACATCGGGATAATTCGACTTTCTGCCATATTGTCGATGTCTTACTGGCCAGTGGTCATAGCATCGACGCCAAGGTCAGCAGCGATACAAATGTGCATACACACCGGAAACCACCAATTGAGTTCTACGAGACACCTCTGACCTGGGCATTACATGAGAATAACTATCATCAGGCGGCTAAGCTCTTGATGCTCGGCGCGGATCCCGGCCAAGTCGCGGTCAATATCACAGACCGGGTGCGAACTCTCCGATGGATCGTCAATCAAGACCCTCTTAACTTCCCGTACGAGCACTTCGTATGGAAAGACTATGATGGAAACGATGATATAAGCAACAACACTCGACGGAATGTAGCAGGCTCAGCCGAAAAAAGTCCATTCCATCGCAGAGACAGAACGATATACGAGATGAACTACGTCTTTCGTCGCCTGTTGGACGATCCAAACCTGCCCACCTTGCCTCACTTGGAGGTTGACATGGATAACCTATCTGTTCATGACGAAGATTGGGAGTTTGCTCCTGTACCTCCTCAGTCGAGTTCTGAACCTACACCTCCAAGACTTGTGCCTTGGTTTCAATATAGACTACCTGCACTGATCCGTCGATCTGATGTCCTGGCACCAGTGCCTCCTGCCCCCATCCCAGGCGCTGCGCCCCCCGATACTGGTGAAATGCAGAACATCGGATCCATTCTAGCAACGGCCGGTGAGCCTCTCAATCCCGCTCAAAGGGATATGCTCGCATCCATCCTACGAGGAGACAGTGACGCTCGCAATCGTGCTCGAGCGCAACTCACACCAGATCGGCGTGGCACTGGCCCGCGTCCTTTGGGCAAGTCTTACGAGTTAGCACTCCGCCCCGGCCCCAGAAGCACCACAGCACGCGGATTCTATGAGGACGTAAGGTCGCCTAGCCCTCGCAGCGTGGGGTCGGTACAGCCGCCTGATGAAAGTTTCAATGCGTCGATTGCAAGTTACGATGAAAGTTTTGATGCGTCGATTGCAGGTCACGATAGATGGGAGAACAGTCCGCAAATGGGCCCCCCCTCGGTCAGGAGGGACACGGCCGGAACGGCACGAGGTTTTCGTAGGGTAGAGTCGGGCTTCGGTGCGTGGTGTGATAGTCGCGATGCATGGGGGCAAAGCCCGCAGGTTAACCCATCTCCGTTCAGGGCGGACACAGCCGGGATGCCTCCAAATCCCCCCTTGGAAGCGCCGGCACATTCAGCGCCTGGTGGAAGCCAAAATGTGCAGGAGCGAAGTCCCCAAGTTAGCAGGAACCCCCAGAGGACGGATACACCCAGCGCGTTGTCAGTCCCTGGCTGGCTAGATCAGGAAAGTATATTTGATATTGCGCCGGTTCATGGCACGGGGGAACAGCTAACACAGCCAGCACAGACTCGGAGTAACATTCCTGCCAAAAGATCGCCGAATGAGTCTTGGTCACATGCATCCAACCAAAAAAAGGCAAAGAGTGAGAGTCCTCCTGATGGAGAAGAAGGCGTTGTGGGAGTGAATAGACCCCCGTACTTCAACGAAAAGACGGGGACTTTCACGACATATCGGTAGGGAGACTGTCGGTATGGTGATTGGTAGGTACTGGAAGCGAGCAGAGTAGGTCTTTTTTTCTTTCTTTTCAAGTTGTTAGATCGCCATAGTACAGTGCTTCGAGGAGTTTAGGGCTGCTCTCCTGTTGGTTGATTTTTAGGATTCGTAGCAAGGTAAGTCATGGTCTCATCTTATATATTACAACACGAGTTTTCGGCGCAGTTGAAGTCCCTCATGTGACACGTTTGAAGGCTAATGTAGATCATGCGCATCCATACTGGCTTCATCAATCTGCAAAGGCTTAAATAAAGAACCTAAGAGGCATAAAGATGTCGATTTCCAGCTTTTTTGAGAACTTGTTTGAATTTATCTACTTTAATGACCTTCTATAATTCGCGACTCTCATTGACCACTCGCAACGGTGTCGGAGTCTGGCTTCTGCCCCTTCTTCTCTATTTTCTTCCACTGTAAGCCAAGTCCAGCAAGAAATGCTCCTACGCCAGCTGCTGCTGATATGTAATACGTGTTTCTCAGACCTTGCAGATATGCCCTCAAAACTGCATGCAACGCACTCGATTGACCCAGTGCAGCCAAAACCCCACGGACATCGCTCGCACCGCTGTTTATGAAGATAGTCGGATCAAGCTGGGGTGCCTCTTGACGCAGGCCGTTGATCAACCCATTCTGAAAGACTGTCTGTGCAACCGCGATGAATAGCGCTCCTCCGAGGGACTGGAAGAATTGAACACATGCGGTACCCTGGGGCACAAGTTCTTGAGGAACAGTGTTTTGGACAACAATGACAGGGATCTGGAATCCAACACCTGTACCCAAGCCCGTGAGAACTTGGTACCCGAACCATCTGCTGAGAGGGGTTCTGATGGTGAATGCCGCAATGAGCCCGGCACCGATTGTCATCAAAACCATACCGACGAGAAGGATCGGATTGTAATATCCAGTGGCGCTGATCAAGCCTCCAGATGTAGCTGAGCTAATCATCACAGAGATCAGAAGAGGCAGGAGCTTGATACCAGCCTCAATAGCAGTGACCCCTTTGATGGCTTGGAAATAAAGGGCTACAAGCTGGTTAGCTCAAAGAGAAAAGCGATGCGACTCATGTTGCACTTACAGAGATAATACACAAGGGGAAAGAAGGAAGCGCCGAAGAAAAAGGAGACCATCATGGCGCATACGACATTGCGATTCTTGAAAAATCGAGGCGGTAGGATTCCCTTATCTTGCTGCCACTTCTCCACGCCAATGAAGAGTATAGCGATGACACCGGCACCGACGAAAAGGCCGATGATGCGGGAGTCGTTCCAGGGATATTCGGCGCCTCCCCACTGTAGTGCCAGCAAAAGCATGATAATTCCAGGAATAAGAATTCCTGCGCCTATTAAATCGAGATCTAGAATCCGTGATAGGGCAGAGTGGTTGTCGGGGTTGTTGATGCGCGAGATCCTCAAGTATAGGAATATGACTGCCAGAGATGCGCCGCCGATCGGCAGATTGACTGCGCGTGGTCGTTAGTACGAAACATGACATTCTTCCATATAAGGAAATCTTACTGTAGAAACACCATCGCCACGTAAGATGGTCGGTAAACGCACCACCGAGCAGCGGTCCAGCAACCGAAGCGATTCCCCAGATCCCGCCGAAGGCGCCATAGGCAATCGGCCTTTTCCGCAGCGGAAGCGAAAACGACAAGATGACCACGGCTCCGGAGAATATCCCAGCATTTCCGATTCCCGCAATCGCACGACCGATGATGAACGCTTTGGATGTCGGCGCGACGGCTGTCACCAGACTGCCTAGCTCGAAGATCGCAACAGCGCCGATGAATGCGATTTTGATGTTGAACACGCGGTATATTTTCCCGTAGAGAGGGATCAAAGCGGTACTGGTTAGGAGGTAAGAGCTGCCGTACCATCCGATGTCTTTGACGCTATTGAACTCGCCCGTGATGGCTCCTAGGGCTGGTGCGATGATCGTCTGGTCCAGGGCGACGAGGAAGACGGCTAGGCAGAGTGATATGATCACGAGCCAGAGTCGTGAGCCCGTTGGGTATTGGATGTTTTCGTCGGCTTTGCGCTCTGGAGATGGTGTGCTGGTAGACGCTTCCCGGAGTTCGTACTCGTCCATGTTGATACCCTCATGCGTTGGTGAATTGATCCTGGAGAGTGTGGTGAGGTTCTCAGGGTATGGATTGCTCCATTGACGGTTGTCAGTATATCTCAGTCATAGCGCAATCGTTTGTCGCTGTCGAGGTTGGCTTCCGTCTAGCATGTACTGATCATCAACAGGCAGACACCGTAGGGAAGCACGTGTTGCCTAAGACAATTGTCGTCGTTTGTTTTCCTCATGTTGGTAGGCAGTTGTCGGGCTGAATCCCGCCAATGATGCGTCCCGAGGTTCGCAGAACGTCATTGTCGTGGCCAAACTCAAAGAGCCACATACCAGGGAAATGTGTGGTGTGTTTGAACAGTGGACAGTGTGTAAGGTCAAAGTAAGTTTGGGGTACATGAGTCTGCCTTTTGACCCCATCTCGATGTCTTCATCATCGTTCCGGCCCATGTGACCATGTCTCTGACGAAATTGAAGGGCATCAGACTATAACATTATGTGTACGTAGAAAAGAAGAAGAGAGAAATGATGATGTTATACGTTGTCAGTTTCCCGTAAAGAAATGCGAATCTACAGATACGATGAGAGCGAGATCCGTGGGGTCTTAAGCATGACCCTCATGCAAGAGCTGCGAGATCTCTATTGTGAGATGTGGGCGAAACCAGTGGTCCACTTATCAGTGCATTCATTCATTTCAGTGTAGTGTTGATTTCTCTCCTTTCGTCCATTTTTTTCTCGTTGCCCGAAGCTGGAGGGTACTGAACGCTTGCTGTGCATGTCTGCTGCCGCGAGCCTTGGCGATCCGGTCTCGCTCAGCCTATACAGAGTGCACGATATGACCGCCACCTCTTCTTGTCGCTCTCCATCGTGAGTTGTACATTCGAGATTCCCACGCCGTTTGGGTATGTAACCCCTCAATCAATCGCGATAGGTCCAGGGTCACGTGCCATCAAGATGTGGTGGGGGCACTTGCCGAGTCCGACCAGCGCTGTGTTCTTCATGGTCCATCATGCTCGCCTATCGCATAATCCATGCCTCTTATCATCACTCCTATATATATATATATATATATGTCTGTGGACTATAGATATGTGAGAGGCTGTACTACCGCGTGAGTGATTCGTCTGGCTGCATCTCTCACTGGCCCTTTCTAGTAGTCTGCACCGCGTTGCACAGTCGACACATCCTGTGATGAAGTCTGAAGAGTCATTTGACATTAGGTAACGCCTCTATGCAACCAGGACCCTGGCGAAATGAGGGGAACAGCGGTTGTCTTGAACAGCGAATGAGAAAGAAGACTATCTTTTCAGCTCCGGGGATAGTCTCACTGCCGAATACCAACTCAGCGCCGGCAGGCAAAGTAGTTCCCGACTAAAGCGACTTGGTAAAGTAGTTCCCGTGCTAGGCACCCGTGCCAAATCCATGGTGGAGGACTGGGCAGACTCGGAGCGACAGGTAATCTACGCGATTTATTCTGAAATTCAATACTCCTGAGTTAGAGATTGGGCTTTCATCGAAAATACAGAACGACAGCCACATTTCAGGGCACGGAGCAGGGTGGTCAGCAAGGCCCTATCTTGCGCTTCAATGTTCCCGCATACTCGACGACTTCACAGAATCAGCTCCGTGGCGAGCTGGTTCTCTGAGGACTGGTCGCTGGACTCACAGATCATATGTGCGGCTGAAATGCCAAGATGGGCTGAAACTGAAGTGCAAGAAGCAGAATGAAAGGGGTCGAGAGTCCAGTTCGTAGGACTTTGTACCCTGATCGAAAAACGTGAAAGAGGAGGCGAAGTTTCGACTCCCAAGCTGATCCTGATTGGGTAGAAGCCCATTCGTATTTCGCATCGGCGTGAAGCACGAGACACGTCGAGAAGCCCTCGGCTGTCAGTGGTCCTTCGCAATGAAATCCGCCAACATAAAGGCAATTCTCGTGGTTGTCCTTAGGGAGTGGGTGGTGCAGATCGCGTTGCGCTGTGAGGTCTAAATCGCTTGGCATATATTCGCAAGGCGAACACTCTCAACAACTTCGATGTCGAGGAGCGGTAGCTTTGGTCTTGGCTACCAAGTCAGGAATGGGCTGAATAAAGCCGATAGTATATATACACAAGGTGTTCGCCAGCTTGCCCTCTCGTGTGTTGCAAGGTGACTACCATCCGTCGCTATCACTCGCTTCGTCTGTCTCTCGCTTTCTTCCAGACAATTTTTGATACCACATCAGACAACATGCGTTCTTCAGTGATTCTCCTATTAGCACCTGTCGCGTTCGCTTCGCAGCAGCAGCGCAAAATTGGTTATGGACTGAGCCGATCCAGTCAGTCAAGCTCTGGCAACGTGCTACTCAACATCCTCGACACAACATGCGGTATCGGCAAGGAAGTCTGTGAAGCGGGTTGCATGCCTGTGGGCAATGTGTGCTGTGAGGATGGCACAAACACATACTGCCATCTTGGCTACTACTGTACGCCCGACGCGTGCTGCCCAGAGGGTGAGACTGTAGGTTCCAACTTCTTCCGGATGAAACAAAAACATCATGCCAGCGTCAAGTGACTAATTCCTCGTCTCGTAGTGCTCGGGTGGCGGTGGCCCTGCCGTTTGTGAAGAAGGGATCGAGTGCGGCGACTTCTGTATCCCCACTGACGGCACATGCTGCGATAACGCCGGGAACTATTGCCCTGACTTCGGAACCTGTCTCACTGGCGGCTCCTGCTGTGACCTTGGTGATACCTGCGATGGCGGCGAGAGCACATTCACCTCTACCTTCGACATCACCTCGGCCACCACTACTTTCGTCATCACATCAACGACTACTTCAGACTTCAGCAGCGAGACCACATCTTCCGATGATGATAGCTTCACCTTCCCCTTCACTACGGCTGATGAAACCACTACCACATCGGCTGACGACTCGTCGTCAACTGATTTTGGCTTCACGTTCCCTACGGAAGACGCCACCACCACCGATAGCAGCGACACATCATCTGAGCCCACAGGTGTCACCGTCACGGTCGCCGCGCCATCGTCGTCTGTCTCCGAGCAAGCTGGTGGGCACTTCACCATGGACGGCCGCATGGTTGCCGGTGGCGTTGCCATAGCTGCTGCCCTCGTCATCTAATCGGGAGTTGGTTAATCTGAGTAGTTCTTTGGTGTGATAGAAACCCACAGTAATTGTCTCGTGGCTCGGAGAAATTGTAGTCCATAGGACCGACTGGATGGTGATGCATTTGATAGTATAGCTCATATACGCAACACAGAAGCGTGTTAGCGCTCGACTTAATATACCCAACTTGGCATCTTTGATAAACGGTATAAGCTGAGTCGTAGATCTGCTACGTGTCTCCACTAGTTACATCGGGTATATTCACTTCATCTTTACTTCAACGCAAGGGCCGTCGTTACCAACGCCCCGACAAGCTGCGCTAACAATCAATGACATCCGGGGCCATGGGCAGTCGCTTATGTGTCAGCACTCGGTTTATGCTCCATCTTGCGAGTCTACCTTAAACTCGACGGTGCGCCATATAACTTGTTGTGATGTTCTGGACTCAGTATCGTCGTGGTCCACGCCCATACCGTCCAGTTGCATCATCGAATCTGACCTTTTGATCCTCGGGCTGCGATGGTCTAGAGTTGACCGCAGAGTGGTTAACATGGATGATGAATCTGTGCTCGGTGTCGCTTTACCGCCACTGAAGGCGGTAAAGAAGGGTCGTAACGTGGGAACGCACGCTGCTATGATAACGACGTTCTGTTCGATCCTAGAGAAGCCTGCATTTAGACCGCACATATTGCCACAGTGATGATTGGTACTATACTTACAAGCCCCAAATTACCAATGGCACAACAGTGAATACTCCAGGACTCACTGTTAGTCATTTGACAATGATATGAACAATAAGGGCGACTCACAAGGGTCTGTCTTGTCGAGGAACAGGTGGAGATACGTGGCCTTCACCAACGTCGCAATGGCCGAGAGCAAGGTCAGTGCCATCATGAGGCAGACGCCCAGCTTCGTCGAAGTCTTCATCTGCAACCTCCAGAACGCCATAATGGGTACGATGGCCAGGACGAAGTCGGTCAGCGTGGTGTACGCGCTCAACCAGTACGAGTAGCCATTGAAAATGCTAGGATCTAGACATGTTCCAGTTAACGCCGAGTTCCACAGCTTCGCCGTTGGGTGGCATTGGAGGAAGATGATGAAGATCGAGACCACGGCGAAGATCACCTGGAGAATCACGAGGGAGTAGAGCGCCAGTTCTCTTGTCGTGTTAGGGACCAGCAGCCTGTTTATGAGGATCGCGATTGAGATGTTGGGGAGACTGAATGCGCCTGGGAAAGCGGTTTTAGTCTTGATAATGTGAAAACGCAAGACTTCTTCAGCTGACCGATATTGAAAGCTGCCAACATCTCGTCAACATGGAGTCTGGAGTGGATGTGCGATGGATCATAACGAACGATATCCAAGCTGTTGCCACATTGCCGTCCGGACGACTTTCCGGGGGCCGTTGGGCTCGGCAAGGACCGCAGCTGTATGGCGTCCAAAACCCAGGTGGACAGAGTAGGTAATGAAACTAGAGGCAACGATGCTCAATGCCTACCGAACTTGCTCATTAATTTGATAGTTCTCTGGCCATTATGTCACACTAGCCGCTTCAACGTACCAGTGACAGGAATATGAAAAAATCGCTCCAGTCCAAGACTCGAGTGATCCGAGATCGGGTGAAAAGCTTCAACCCGACAACAACGACGGCGAGGCCGGTCATGACCCAGGCGACGATGTTGACTTCGGTACCTCGGCTCTCGCTCAAATCAAGCGGAGGAGACGCCGTGGTAGCTGGCATTTTGGTAGATCTAATGGATAGTTCGCATCTCAAAACACAGAAGAACGGTGCGGCTCATACTTCGATGAGTGTGATGGGTGAGTATAAGTACTTTGACCAATTGTCAACGTTTCCTGTCTTACGAGAAGGTGACACGAGAAGTATGAAGCTGGTTTTTCCTCCCGGGAGGCCGAAGTCAGGGCCTCCTGGATGATCAACGACCGGACCATCAGGTCGGCACGCAGGCGAGGCGGCGAATTAGAGTTTTTCTCATTTCCCCAAATCCGTACAACCAGTCTGATGGGAATTCAATTACTGACGCAATAGGCCTTGAATACATGTGATACATGATCAATTCTACCTTTCGCTTTGGATAGTCAGGGTAGCCAAGTCGTCTTGACAAGCACGATACATGAAGCAAAGCTCACCGTGACCATTTCGAGCCATGGAAAATCTCGACATTTGAGCATGTTCCCACGTAGATGTTCTTGGATTCACATTGCCCTTAGGCGCGACAGAGCTACTGTTGCATGGTAGTTAGCAGGTGCGAGAGCAGACCCAACCGTCCCTTGCATATATAGAGGTGTCGCTGATATGATAATCATGTAATGGAAGCAGAATACCCCGCCTGGTTGTTCTCTTTGGCCCAAGTATTCAAATACATACCTGGTTTCTGATTGGTCTAACCAGTCTCTCCCCTCTCATCAAGGGTTGGTGATGGTATAATATGTCTGCATGTGCATGCTGCCCCTGTGAGTCCCAGACTGCCGGAACATATCACTCATCATGATTCGAGACCGTCGGGTATTTGATATACTCATGGCACCACAGTCGCATCCAAGAAGCCAAATTGGGTATGTTGCCCGTAATTATGCAGATAGCCAGCCAGCCATCTGCAGGCGATTGTCCCGCCGACGGAGGTAACGACAACACGCTTAAAAACGAAAGACGCGCGGGATTTCTCAAGGTGTTTGGCCTTCGCGATTCTCTTGGTGCAGTTCGCGCGAAAGAAGAAACTCGCTCGCGCAACATTACGCTCCCGGATAGATTGAACATGACTCTAGCATAATGAGCGACTCGATAGTGCCTAGCATCCTCCATTCCATTGCGGAAGCGGGAAAGGGGTACGGTGAAGCGGAAGCTGGCTCCCGAGAAGAGCTCATCGACCTGAGCCATCGACTCATTGCTGCCCTCGAGCTCCCCAGCGAGTTTTTGCAGCGAAGCTTCTGGGCCGAGGTAAGGGGTTCGCGTATTTTATAAATGGCACATGGATCATGGCTTCGTGCTGCTGGCTGACCCTGAGCATAATTACAGCCCGCCAAATCCGCGACCATTAGGCTTGCTGTGGATGTGCATCTCTTCCAACACCTATCCAGTGCTCGCGAAGATGGTATACACCCGGCAGAGCTGGCGGACAAGTGCGGCATGCAATTCCCACTCCTCCAGCGGCTGATGAGATTTCTCGCTGCTATGCACATAGTCTCGTATGTTGATGGAAAATGGCATTCGACCGCGCTCGCGGACAGCCTGGCCAAAAAGAACTACCAACACAGCCTGAAGTTCTGCTACGATGTGACCAGGCCGTCGTTCAACGGATTCCCCGAGTTTTTCCAGCGGACTGGATATAAGCAGCCAACCTCTCTTACCGATGGGCCTTTCCAGGCAGCGCATAAAAGTGAGCTTCCACTGTTCGAATGGCTCGCTGCCACGCCCCCGAACATAGAGCATTTTAGCTCCTTCATGGCTTCGTATCGGGCCGGGAAGCCGAACTGGTTCGACGCAGGTTTCTATCCTGTCGGCGAGCGTCTGCTTGATGGATTTGATCCGAGCGCTAGTGACGTGCTGCTCGTTGACGTGGGCGGCGCCAGAGGCCATGAGCTGTCGGCGTTCGCCACGAACCACACCTCACATCCCGGAAAGCTGGTTCTTCAAGATCGCGCCGAGGTAATCGCCAGCCTGGAAAAGGATGACGCATCACGTCCGTTTGAGGCACAGACGCACGATTTCTTCACGGTGCAGCCGGTCCGTGGGGCGCGAGCATACTTCCTGCACTCGATACTCCACGACTGGGACGACGCGGATGGTGTGCGCATCCTCGAGAACCTTAAGCCCGCACTGAAACCTGGTTACTCGCGTATCCTACTCAACGAGATCGTCCTCTCGGAAGACCACCCGACGCTCGCCGCCACAAGCATGGACATGATGATGCTGGCCCACTTCGCCGTTCGTGAGCGCACTGAGGCCGACTGGAAGCGCATTATCGAGAGCGCTGGGTTGAGGGTCTCCGGGATCTACGCGTATCCCGGGAGCGCTGAGTGTGTGATAGAAGCCGAACTCGCTTGACATAGACGCAGCCGTAGTCGTTTAGCATCATAGATCTAATTTGTAGATATACCTGAGAATCCGACTAGGACTAGATGCATAATTCGAAAATAATCTTGGAGAGACCTACAAGACAGTATCAACGCCCATCTTGCATAACTCTTGTTGATCTCATTCGATCACCAAAAAATGCCAATATAATCGTAAATTCGACATAGGACCTACAACAAAACTACAGAGTTGCATATGTGTTGAGTGATTGCAGGTGATCTGCTACTACAGGCTTACCCGGGAGTTAAGCGCAGGTATCACCCCGCCACGCCATCGCGATTGCGTCCTGCAGACGGTGCCTGGTGCAGCGGGGCAATCAGTTACGCGGATCTCAAACAGTTGCGCATTCAAACTTGTTGAATTTGCAGCTCATTCCCGTCCTCCTCATCGACCACTGACTAGCACAGGCTTGGACATTTAAACTCGTTATTTTGATCTGTGCAGTTTCAAACAATCCCTAGACCAGTGTCACTCCCACATATCTCAGGAGACTCGCCCATCATGGCGACCAACCCGTACGAAGGTATACTATTGCATCCATCACCAAAAGCTATCCATCGCAAGATCAGCCATTGACTAAACCGCTCGCTACAGTCGAGCACAACATCAAGGCGCCAACCAAGACACCACACCGCCGACGCCCAGACATGTCGAGTTTCGACGCGCACCTGCACCAACTCACCGACCCCTCCACAACACACACCCACGTCGGTCCAACGCCCGTCGACATGGCCGGCCTCTTCCACCTCGTGCAAGACCAACTCGCGACACTCCGCCAAGACGCCCCGTCAGAACAGAACAACCAATTCCTCACCAGTCTAATCTCTCAGCTCGAAGACGCCGCCACGAACCCGCCGGACGAGGTCTCCGGCGTCACCCAGTCAGACCTCGATACCTTGGAGCGCGTACCGAAGAAGAAGCTGCTGGCAGACAAAGACGGATCGTGTCCCATCTGCGCTGAGAAGTATCTGGATGATCCTTACCCTCTTGTTGTCGAGATGCCTTGTGCTGGCAAACATACCTACGATCTGGAGTGTGTGGGACCTTGGTTGCAGAGCAAGGGCACGTGTCCTATGTGTCGGCATGATCTTACGGTAAGAAATCACTTCTGTCCTGGAAGCGCTGTGTTTTGCTCTGGTGATTTACTGACCCACCTTTGTGCTGCTTCACAGAAGAAGAAGACGGTCGAGATTCCTAAGGACGAAGACGAGGAGGACGAGGATGTGGATGGACTGTACGGTTGAGGTCGTGATAGCTGTTATTGATTTATGCGGACGACGCATTGATATGGCAAATGACGAGGAGTTGGTGATGATACCCGGATGCTGCGCTAGCTATGAGGCATAGGTCTAAGCGACACAGTACAGTTGCTCTCTGTCATGGCACCTTGCGCATTGAGAATATAGGATGATTATAAGCCTATCCCAGATCCCTCGCGACTCCATCTTAGGCTCGAATAGAATACAGCGCGTGATTACTAGCGAGCATTCTCCCCAAAATCTCCTAAACCTCTTCCATTCTAAACCTTCCCAGCCTTGGGCGCACTACTTCCACCACTACTCTTCGTCTGTCCGCCATGCGGCCTATCCTCCTCCTTTCCCTGACCACCCTCGGCGAACTCCTTGTCGGCGGGGCTGTTCTGCAGCGGACTATCCTTTCCCTGTTGCTTGGCGCCCTTGGAAGCGGCATCCTTCGCTGCCTCTGGTGACGTCTTGTCTGGGTTGAATGCCGCGTCGCCGTGTGAAGACGCCGTGTCCTCGTCCGTTCCGCTTGCTGTGTATTCGTGGGCTTTGGGCTTGAGGGACTCGCGGTCTTGGTCGTCTTTGTATGCACTGCGTATGGCTGTCTGGTGGAAGCTGCGCGGGGAGAGGACTTGGCGTGGCGAGACGAGGGCTGAGCGCCGGATGATTGTGCGTGAGATGATGGACATTGTGGCGGTTGGTGATGGTAATGCTTGATTACGAAGGAATGCTACTATACGCAGCTGGCGGGTCTCCTAGGTGTAAATTATGATGATGTCTAGAGGATTCAATTGGATCGGGTACAATTGTGATTGTGTGTTGGATTCAATTGTTTTTCGATGACCTCTAATTCGTAAGGTAGACAAGAGATTGGCAAACCCAGTAAGGGAAAGTGACGGTAGGTCATGGTGACGTCAGTTGCCCGATTGTGTGCTCTGGTTGTGACAGGGCAACGGAGGAAAGCTCCGAACAGTGATCTACAGGTACAAAGTGATGGAATACTCAAACAAACACGGCGAGTGTTGAAATAATGTATAGTGTGATAATAGCAGTACAAGAATATATTGATCTAGTATATATTTTTTGTAAAATTATCCCATAATTTGTACTAAGCAGATATCGGAGATACCTCTTGTTACGTGCTATTTTTGTATTAGAATTAACGGTTATTACAATATATAACACCCCGCTTTAAGCGTAATTCTATATACTTGACATTATTATTTATAACTAATAACGTAATATATAACCTTTTTAATTATTTTAGTACAAAACCCTTAATCGCTTTTAAGATATTAAGGTAAAAAGCAATAATCGCTTTTTTATTTCTTTAAACCGTTTGCTAAAAGGTTTATTACAAATTTTAATTCGTAAATATGTCTTTATTAACCCTTTTTACCTTTATAACGTTTTTTTATTTTTCGAACTCTAGCTTAGGTAGTGCTTTAGTACCAAGGTTAATTAGATTTTCTTTTCGTAATATTTATTTAATTCGAATAGTTTTTTTTCGTTTAAATTCCCTAGTTTTATAGTATTTAACTCGAATATACTTTGTTTTTTTATAGTAAATAAAGTTAACCGATAGCTATTTAGCTTTGTTATTATTAATATATAGCTTAACCGTATTTCCGTTATTTAATAATATAATGCCGAATTCCTTTATTAAGCGCTAGAAATATACGGCTTTTAATACTTTATTAAATAAAGCTATATATTCCGATTCGGTATTTAAAATGGCGATAAAGGATTATTTTTTAGACTTTTAACTAATAGTTGTTTTAGCGATAAAAAATATATAGCATTTTATCGAAATATTGTTTAATTTGTTTTTAGCGAATTTAGCGTCGGTAAAGCTAGTAAAAGTATAAATATTGCCGTTAAATTCTAGTTTATAGTTTTTAGTAAGTTTTAAATATCGTAAAATATGTTTTATAATTTTAAAATATTGCTTTATCGGATTAACTAAAAATCGGCTAAGTTTTAATATAAAGTAGGCGATATTAGCTCGAATTTTAATTATGCCGTATATTAGGGATTTTAGGATTTTTTAATATTCCTTCCAAAAGTGAAGATCGCTAATATAGTCTTTAAATAACGGTATTAATTTTTCTTTAAAATCTATTAATACGTATTTAGTATAAACGATACCGTTCGGAAAAAATCTTTTAATGATTTTATTAAAGTAAAATGCTTATAAAAGCCAGATTTTCCGATTTAGTTTGTTTTTATAAATTTCCATTTTTAAAAAGTATTTAATTAGTTTTATATTTTTAATTTTGAATTTATAAACGAAGTTAGCTTTAATAAAAGCAATTTTCTTTTTATTTTTTTCGAAAATTAGTATATTTGTTGGGTCAACTTATTACCGTACGGTACGTTGCTTTGCTACGTAGATACAGATTGCGGTTGATGATTGTTGATTGATGGGAGAGCGCAGAAGC